>JAJIBD010035840.1:0-10018 GCA_021461705.1 Cryptotis parvus
TACACTGCCTGTTTTTAATATGTGTGCCTGAAGAAACCAATGCCAGCTTTTAAATTAAGAAACCAAGCTCCAAATAAAGCTGATTCCTATAAATCTAAGTTTCAAGAAGGTAATCAGTAACAAGTACATATAAATCCATCTGCAGAAACCGGAGAGAGGATGCAAATCAGGTGGTATTTGCCCCCGTAAGGAGACCGGACCAGGGTCTTAACCCCTGGCAGCTCATGGAATCCTCCCAGAGCAACACCACAGGTAATTTCAAAGCACAGAGTCAGGAGCAAACCATGAGCATCGCCAAGTGCTCCGTGCCCTCCCCAAAATGATGATGATAAAATGGGGAAATAAATAATATAAATATACAAATCATGATATTTATACATTTATAAAATATACAAACTCAAGTAAAAATATGAAATAGAAATAAAACAATCTGGGGCTGGAGGATAGCAGTGGGTAGTGCATTTGCTCCTGCACCGCAGTCAACATGGGTTCTAGACCCCATATGGTCCTGAGCACCGCTCAGGATGTAATTCCTAAGTGCAGAGTGCCAGAGTAACCCCCAGCATTGCCAGGTGTGGGCCTAAAAGCAAAAATAAATAAATAAAACAACTAGAAATATACATGCCCTTGCCCTCCTATCTACTATTAGTTAAGATAAAGGCAAGAAAATACTCATCTTCAGGGTGACCTATCTCTCCCCATTCCAACTCATGGGATTTTGATACATGTATTTTAGTTTATTGGGAAATAGATTTAAAAAATTTTTTTTCCTATTGAATCTCTGAAGATACACAAATACAGTTGTTCCTGGATTGGTCAGACAACGTCCCAACACCCATCCTTCACCAGCCCACACACACCCCCCAACTGCCCAGAAGCTTCCCTCCACACCAGCTTCCTTTCTATGGCATACCTCTCCTCCTCCCATCCTCCCGCCTCTCATTTTTCCTTTAAGCATGTGGTTTCCAATACTGATACTGAAATGGTGTATATTTAAGTTAATTTTTTTTTATTTGTTTTTGCCTTTGTGGGACATACTGGCAATGCTCAGGGGTTCCTCCTGGCTCTGCATAGAATTACCTGGGGGCACATGAGATGCCGAGGATTGAACCCAGATTTTGCCACATAAAGGCAAATGCCCTTTGGTTATGCTATGCCTGGGCCCCATTAGTGTATATAAGCTTAAGGGTCATACTATTTAATAATTATTTACCTTCCTCCATGTTCTCCAAATACAAAAAAAAGAAAGCCCAATAATTATAAATCAAAATTTTCCTATTTATTAATCTTTCCACCTTTAGGGTATAGACTAAGCCTGGGCTACAACAGGGGTCTCCAGGGCTATTCCTGGAGTAGCTCAGGGATCAGTCAGGTGCTGGGGACCCAGCCTAACCTCTAGGTCTGCGCCTTTACTCCAGGGCTCACCCCTAGGGCATGGGGCATAACATTTCAATTTAGATTCCATTATATTTAAAAAAATTTTTTAATATTTCTACAGTAAAACACACACAGAGAAAGAGAGAGAGAGAGAGAGAGAGAGAGAGAGAGAGAGAGAGAGAGAAACAGGGGTCACAATAGATAATTCTTACATGCCTCCCCTTTAAACTGGGGTTGAGGAGGAATCTTTAGCAAAGTAAGTTTCTGGAGAAATCTACAGATACTCCAGCCTCGGAGAAACCTGAACCCAAATTCTGCAGCCAATAAATAAGCCAAACGTTATTTATGAAACCTCACATTATCGGTCCTTAAAGGGGCTGAGGACTCCACTCCAGAAGGCTCTCCTGCTGGGGACCCCACGTCCCCAAGTGCAGCAGCCCCCTGAGCGCACAGCTAAACCTGCAGTCCCTGAGAGCCGTGCAGAAGCAAAGCCTGGGGCAATACAGACTCCAGAGCCTCACTGAGAGCCAAACAATAGCCCCCAGGAGCCATCAAGAGTGACCAAGAACCACTAACGCCACCAGGAGCCACCAAGAATCCCCAGGAATAAACAAGAGCCTCAGGAGACCCCAGGACCCCCAGGAGACCCCAGGAACCCCTAGGAGCCACCAAGAGCTCCCCAGTGAGCACCAAGGGTTCCCCCCTAAGCTTCTCCCCAGCCGCGTCTGGGGCGGGACTGTCAGCTGCTCCTGGGAGTGCAAAGCCCATCTCTCTCCCTCTCCTGGCCCCAGCTCTGGACCCAGGCGCGCCCTTACCCGCCCCGCTCTGCGCCCCCCAGGAGCAATGGGACTCGGTTCCGGCCCGATCCAGGGGCGGGGGATCACACGGGTCGCCCTGAGCCGCGTCCACGCTGCCCCCCGACCCGCGGCCCGCCAGGCTTGCGGCCTAGCGCGCTGCCCCCGGGCTGCCTCGGGCCAGCTCCAGTAGAGCCCCTGCGCCCCACTCACTTGGTCCGGCTGTCCATGGCCGTATCCCTCCCGGCCGGGTTCCTACCGCGGTGCCGCCCCATGGCCCGGCCATCCCACAAGCGTCGCCGCTGCCTGCCGGGTTTTGTGACAGCAGCTGCCGCTCCCTGTCGTGCCGCCATTCTCCGGCAATCTTAAGCAGGAAGTGGTCGCGCCGGGGAAGTGCTGGGCGCGCGGGGGGGCGCTCTCGGGCCGTTCACCTGGGCCCGGCACCACCAAGGCGTCCCGCGACAAGGCGCGCCCCGAGTTTCTCAGCGCTGGCCCTGGGCCAGGCCCTCCCGCGAGTCGCGGCCAGGCTCCTCCTCCGGGGCGGCCCGGCTGCACCCGACCATGACCTGCACCGCCGCCCCCGCCGGCTGCACCCCCTCCCCACCGTACCGCCGCCCCGGCCCGGCTGGTACCTCTCCTCCCACAGTGCATTGGCACCTCTCGGCCTGGCTGCACCTCCCACCCTGCATCGTGCCACCCCAGTCTCCTGTCTCCCCATCTCTCTCGCGGGCGCCCCCAGCACCCAGACACGCCCTCCCCTAAGCCCGCCCGGGTAAAGTTCCTTGCACCTCGGCAGCGTTGCCGCACCTTGGCACTGGCAGAGCTCAGCGCCCCGGTTCCTGGGACGGCTTGGGGTGCTGGTATTTTGCTGTGCCCCTCTGAAACCAGCTCACCCCACGCTGCTCACTGGGCACCTGGCGTGGGGCTCCCGGCCTCTGCAGCTGGTGCCTTGGGCTTCAGGCCTCTCGAACCAGAGCTGCCCACCCCATCCCAGCCGCCCCAGCTCCCTGGGTCAGAATCCTCGCTGCTACTGCGCACCTGCTTCCCAGCCCCAAAGCGGTGAATCCTGGTGTGTGACGGGGAGTGAAAGGGCGCTAAGGAAGTGGAGGGGGGCTACCCTGTCTCCTTGCCCTTTGTCCATGCTTTGCTGCAGCTGCAAAGTAGTGGTCTCTCCCCTGAGCGACAGGGCTGCAAATTACGCAGGGGCGCACAGGGGCGTGGTGGGTCAACAGCAGAATCCCCAAAAACACCTCAAAGGTGTGCTCAGCAGGTGCCCGACACAAAGGTTGTTTGCGCCTGCATAAAAAAGCAAAGCCAAGAACTGGGCCAGGCCAGCCAGTAGCTCGGCGGGCAAGGCAGGGCTTGAGGCCGGGCTCCAGCCTGCTCTAACTCAAAGGGGGCCTCCTCTTGCCTCCTGGGTCTGCTGGAGAAAGGAAACCCCTCATCTGAAGGCTTTGCGTGAGGCTGCGGCTGGCCCCCGGCTTCCTCTTCCTGAGGAGGGCCCCCCACCTATCAAGGCCACCCTGGAAATGTGAGACCACTGCTGTTTTCAGCCCAAGGAGGGGTAAGGGTTGTTTGGCACTTATTCATGGAAAAGGTAAAGGAAAGAGCGAGGAGGAACCAAAAATGTAGGCATTAATGCGTGAGTCATGAGACATTAAAAAAAATCAAGCCAGAGTCTCGTGGGAGGGGGAGAGGGAGACGGCATCAGATAACCTCTACTTTAAACTTAAGTTCCGCCTCCGAAAAATATTTCCTTAACCAAAGATGGGGCGCAAGCTGGCCCAGGAAACACAATAATGTATGGCAGACCTAGAACGGAGAGGAAAATTCAGACAGGTTCCCTACAGGGCCAACGAGAGCCGGCACCAGATGCATCTTGTTATAGTCGATTCTATGCCACACGGCAGCTTCACTTCCTACATTTGTGAAAGGGAATTGCGTAATTTGTAAGTCTCGTAAGAAGTTTTTTAAGTGCTTCAAACCTGTATCCTCTTTGAGAAATTTCAGTTAGGGCAACAGCAAATATATATTTTTTTCAAATGATACATTTTCCTACCTGAGAAGTAATCTGATACATCAACACCTCAAAAAAAATTTCTGTCAACTGAAACCAATTTCGTTCCAGGGTATTATTAAATTTCTAAACTTCTTTCGCTATAATTATTCTCCAAAGCAAACCCCTATCTGGGATGCCTAGTTCAGGAGCTTTAACTTCAGTGAGGAAATATTAATTCAAAATGTTTTTCTTATTTATTTAGCTTCTTCATGATAGTCAAAGTATCTTTTATAATACTCCATTATTAGAGCCGGAGCTATAGTGCAGCGGGAGTAGATTGTTTGGCTTTCATACCACAGCTGAACCCCGGGTTCAACCCCAGCATCCCATCAGGCCCCTGCTGGATAGCCCCCCCGTAGATGACTTAACACAGAAGTCCAGGATTCTGAGCCTGGCAGGGCGGCTAAGTAAAAAGGGCCCCAGGGAGCCATCCCAGTTCCTGAAAGCCTTAAGCCTGGGCCTGAGGGCAGCACCTTAGAGCCACCAGCAAGGCCAGAGGCCAAGGTCAGGACCCAGAATGGGCTCGGCCTGAAAGTAGAAAGGTCCAGGAAACAAGGTCAGGACCCAAAATGGTAACGCCTGAAAGAGAAGGGCCCCCAAAGAGAGGACCCATAGAAGAGAAGAGTATACAGAGTAAAAAAATAGCAACAGATGAAACAGAGAGACAGACAGGGAATGAAGAAGAGAGAAGAAAGAGAAAAAGGCCCCCTGAAGAGAGATAACCTGACTAGAGATGACCCTGAGAAGGGCCCCCCAAAGAGAGGGGGCCTGGGAAAACCTCCGGGAGAGAGAGAGAGAGAGAGACAGGGGCAGATAGACAGACACAGAGATACAGAGAGACAGATAGAGAGAGACAGAGACAGAGACTTTAGAGAGATAGTAGAGAGAGAGAGAGAGATAGAGACAGAAAGAGAACAGTAGACATAGAAACAGAGACAAGAGAGAGATACAGCTGAGAGAAAGAGAGACAACACCCTGGTGGAGGTAAGTTCCTGCAGAATGTAAAGTGAGAGTGGAGAAGACAGATTGAAAGGGAGAGTCTCAAGAGCCAGTGGTCTTGTTCCTTCATATATTGGTCAGAGGTGTAGTAGGCTTAGGGACCCACGGATTCTGATGCCGTCAGACCCTACAGGGCCCTGGTATCTGCTATTTCAGTTATCCCTCTGAACCCAAGTTCTGTTGGGGCCTGCGGTCCTTGGGGGGTCCCTTGACCTGGGGTCCTAGCCGCTCGGGGTACTCCCCTCTGAACCCTGACTAGTGCTCTGAGCACCACCAGGAGTAATTTCCGAGTGCAGAGCCAGGAGTGCAGTCATGAGCATTGCTGTGTGGACCCAAAAAAGTCAATAAAGATAATAAATTATTGCGCTGCAAACTATTGCATGCATACTACAGTGATCCTTGAATCAGTTTAGTAGACAGGTCATAACAGAGGTATCTATTACAATATTTATGACATTAAAAAGAATACACGAAGCGCCACTCGGCAGATTTCTTTTAACTACAGAAAAAAAGAATTCCTGCGTATTGTCAGAACGCCGCGGTCCCCGACAGTGTCAGGACAGAGGTTGTCTTCTACCTCCGAGGACGCCGGGAGAAAGATGAAAACTCACGAGTCCAGGTGCAGTTCCAAAAATGGCTTTTTAATAGTACAAAAGCTCTTCCACAGCACTCCAATATAATGAACAAACTTTAGCTCTGGTCCGAACTTAGACCATACAAAAGAGCCTAAGTCTCCCACCACAGAGAGAGGATCCCACCTGAGCTGAGTCCTACCTAGAAGAAGGAGCAAAGGCCAAAGAGCAAAAAGCCAAAAAGCCAGCGGAGCCAAAAGCTGAAGGCTGAGGAACCAAAAGGTAAAAAGTGGTAAGGGGCCTCAAGTCAGCCCTTTATATACACCAAAGTAATCCAATCGGGAGGGTTGTCATGCCAACAAAGAACCCCAAACAGAGTGTAGTGCCACACCCTATTGTAGGTATAAACAAAGGTTACACCAAGGACTAATCCCGAGATTATCTCTTATGAAAAACACTGAGAGAGAGAGGGCTGATATAAAGTAATACATCTTAACTTCATGAGCTTCATGTAATCTAGATGGTACCCACAAGGTCCTTATTATTATCTGCACCAGGGTGATTCTGAGTATCTTGTTCTCATGTACTGAAAGGGTCATACTCCGCCCGCTTAGAGCAAACTAGTATGATCCTTCCATAGTCTCCCTATAGTCTCAGCGTAGCCAGGGTGGTAGTCTCCTGGTAAATTCTAACTGTCCCACGTTGGGTGCAGTGGGTATAAAGAGGAGCTGTGCCCAATCTAGAAAAACATAGAAGTCTTAGTAGATGTATAAGTCAGAAGTTATTCAATCAAGGTGACTTCTGTAACTGCCACACCCTCTAGCAGTGTTTACATAGAAGAGAGATCTCATTAGAATGAACATTGGCTTAAATAAGATTAAGCTGGGAGGAGCAAAACAACAAAACTCCCAGATTAGCTAAACATGTCCTCCAACAGCGCACCCTCAATGATAGCTTACTGAGACCAGAAATACAGTTTTAGCCATTGCTTAATTTCAAGTAGAATTTCCGACGTGTCTAAAAAAGAAGTCACTGTGGATAAAGAAACTGTGGTACATCTACATACACAATGGAATATTATGGAGCTGTCAGAAAATGAAGTTGAAATTTTCCTAGCAATGGATGAACATGGAGAGGATCATGTTGAGTTGAAATTAGCCAGAAGGAAAAAGACAGATATAGAATGACAGCATTTATTTGTATTTTGTATATATGGTATATATGTATATATATGCATATATACTGAACGCTAAGAGACAGATATGAAGCAGAGCTGCTACTGGCCTCCCAGCCCAGCTGCTTCGGTAGCCATGGGAGAGGATGGGCAGGTTCTAGCCCTGGCCCACCACCCCAGCAGGCCCTGCAAACAAGCCAGACGACTTCCCTCACTCCATGAGGACTTCCATTTTCCATATCGGACTTCTTCCCTCAGAACTCCACCCAGCAGACCAGCCTATCACAGCCCGGCTTCACGCCACAGCGACCGTATCATAATAAATGCTGGATTTGAGATGACTACAAGAGTAAGCTCACCTACACGGGCAGAGCCTGGCAAGCTACCCGCGTCGTATTTGATATGCCAGATACCAGAAAATAATATAGACCTCATTCCCATGACCTGATGGAATGGTTTTGAGGCTCTTATGTTCCTGGAGCAAGCAGGTGCCCTTGCTCTACTTGCATGAGACAGGTCAATGGAGATGTTACTGTGCCTCCACTAAGTAAATCTAAGATAAACGGAAGACAGTGACAGTGATGCATATATATATATGTATGTAGTGTGTGTGTGTATATGTATGTATAGATATATATATATATAATGAAACTAATGTCCAAGGTCAGGCAAAACATGGATCTGTGAAGTCTCGGCGGTGGAATCCACTCACAAAACCATGAAGGGCTCAGGGAGGCTGATAAGATGAGAGGAAGTGGACCAGTGTGGTTTAAATGTCGAAGTGATAATATAATGACCAGTCTAGAACTGATAGGCTGAATACAGGGTGCAAAAAAAGATACACATGATAACCTCTAAATGGCCAATAGTAATCTACAAATAAGAGAAGGAAGAGAGAGAGAGAGAGTAGAGAGAAAAAGAGATAAAAAGAAACCTACCATAGAGGCAGGCTAGGGAGTGGTGAGTGAGGTGAATTGGGGATATTGGTGGTGGGAAATGGGCACTGGGCGAGGGATGGGTGCTGGAACACTGTATGACCGAAACCCAAACCTGAACTTGTAATTGTATATCTCATCAGGTGGTATAATAAAATAAATAAAATAAAAAGAAGGCAAACCTCTGAGTTGCCATCACAGGGGCGTAAAGCACTGACAGCGCTAAGGAGTTTGCCTTGGATGGCAGAGCCAACCATGTTCCAGCCCCAGCACAGGGTATGGCAAAGCTTGACGAGCCAGGGAGTATCCCCCTAAGCATGAGCCAAAAAGCTAAAGCCCTGAACACTGCTGGGGTGGCCCAATAAACACACCAAATTTACTATATAGATCCAAGAAAATATTTCAAAAATATTTCCTATCTCAAAATTGACATGACCAGTTTTCTAAACCACAGTAGGCCAAGCCGAGGCCTATACTGGGTCAAAGCGACAGCAGAGAAACAGCACAGTGGCTCAAAGCCCACCTCATGCGCCAAACTCCTGACGCCCCCAATACACTACACTGTCTATCCGGGCAGCTATCTTGCTTGAGCCTGGCAGCTCAGCTGGGATCCCTGACACCTCACAGGTGACTTCCGGCCAGCCCAGGTGGTAGTGGTGAAAGCACCTACAAGGGAAGGTGCTCTCAGCATGGAACATGGTAAACCATAAAGGTGCGTAAGCTCCACCGCCATGAAGTTCAATCTCTGGGAGTATCTATATGGAGAGCACCAGCACAGCCAACGCCATAACTACAGGCTATTGCATTTCTGAAGCTGCCCAAGACTGCAGCTAGAGGAGAGCACCCCCAGGAGAGGCACAAAGACGGACATGCATTGACACAACTGATGCAGTCAGCCAGGCCAGCGCCAGAGCTAAAGGCATGTGCAGTACCCCAACACCTGCCCCCACCACCCCCCCAGATTCTGCAACTACCCCACCCACCTCTCACTGCCAATAACAGCAATAGCAGTGAAGGAAGTGGTGAATGGAAATTTTTACAAAAATAGACATATATTATATGCCATGAATATATGCCCATATATGTTCATATATAATGTAATCCACATATAATATAGCCACAATAAATACATATATTGAAGATGGTCTGTAAGCTCTATCTCTTTAAGTTTGTAGGCAAGTGTTTCAGAGAAAGTAATACTCAGCCCTTGGGTGAAGTGCACCCAAGTCGTTCGGCTTTGCTCAAGATTGCCAGGCTTCCGCCGGGGCTCTCTTCTCTAACAGCTCACGCCTCGGTAGCGCTTCACGCTACACCCGGTCACGGAGGCATGAACTCAGGCCTCCCAGGAGCTAGATCTGACCATCTGGCCTACAGCTCTGGCTCCAGAGTTGCACCTTACAAGAGTTTGAGCTGTGCTTTAGTATACAAGCCAGTTGGTCAGTGTTATGAATACCGTGAATTGATCACTATAGAATTTCGGTAATGCTTTTTGGTTTTAATATCTAAAAATGCTTTCTTCAGTTCACAATACTGCCTAGTTTTGGGATAATAATTTCTCTATTGACATTAAAACTCAACAAATCAGTTTATGCCATTTTTTTTTTTGCTTTTGGGTCACACTGTGCGATGCCTGGTGTGGTCAGCTCCTGGCTCTGTACTCAGGAATCAGCATGTGTGCTCAAGGAACCATATGGGATGCCTGGGATCGAACTCAGCCAGTTAGGTCGGCCTCGCAAGGTAAACACCCTACCCAAGCTGGACTATCGCCCGCCCTATTTATGCTAATTTTGTGGGCTGGCTGAGTCTGACAGCCTGAGCGTCTTATACCTTGAAGAATGGCAGATTTCCAGAGTTGCGATTTTACTTCTGCCATCAGGCCACAGCGTTGCTCATACTTCCTCTGAATCATTTTTACTGTAGTCACTGTATCACTGCTCCTCCCGCTCATCATCAATCTGCCTGCCGGCACCAGTAATATCTCCATATGTCCCATTCATGCGCAGAGCCCATCGGGCACCTGCTTGTTCAGAACAGCAGCGAAGAGCCTCAAACCATTCCATCAGGTCATGGGAATGTGGAGGGCCTATAATTGTGCCACTGGTATTTGG
>JAJIBD010035841.1:0-31433 GCA_021461705.1 Cryptotis parvus
AATAGGAGAATGTAAGATCCTTTTCATGATGTTACAATATCTGGTAATTTAGGTCCTGAGACCATGACCTGAATCAGATACCATTTCTTTCATTGCCTATGATCTAATAAATAACATATTTACATGTCTTTCTATCTAGCTTAACAGGCACCACTATGGATGATTGGGCTCATGTATTAGAAAATCTCATGCAATCCCCTTGACTTCTATTAAACATCAAGAGCAAATCTAGGGGCCGGAGGCGATGCCAGCGAGGTAGAGGCGTTTGCACTTTTTGCGTGGCGGCCATGCCGTGTACAGGTTCGATCCCCAGCATCCCATATGGTTCCCCGAAGGCACCTCAGGAGTAATTCCTGAGTGCTGAGCCAGGAGTAACCCCTGAACATTTGCAGGTGTGACCCAAAAGCAAAAAAAAAAAAAAAGAATAAATCTATTTCCATTTTCCAAAGCTACCAGCTGATTGGTTTTAGGACACAGGGTGGGGGTTCAAAAAAATCCACAACTATTACTACAACTCTTCAGCACATTATTCTCATTCAGTTTCTTCACTGTGCATATTGCTACAGCATGCTGATTTGATCTTCTCCCAGCTTCATTAATTAAAAAGTATAATTTAGAAAAGTACTCTTGAAAATGGAGTTTTCCCCTTGGCTGCCAGAGATTGCGAAAATTTGGCTACGCCAGCCTCATATTTAAGCATGCACTTCAATTTCCCACGGGGGTCTCCTTCAGATTATGGGAATTGACTCCAAATACAAGATAAAAGCACATGATCTGTCCCATAGCAGGGTTCACTTTGGAGACTAAGAGATAAGAGGCTTCACCACTAGGTGAAAGGTTTCAAATAAACAGACAACCTTGGGATGCAAAGATATTAATCTCATTTTAGAAACAGAAAGGGGCTCTGAATTGACAAGACACCCTATGAGAAAGCAATGGGAATCCTCATGACTTCCAAGGTTTAGTTTTATTTTCAACAGCGCTGTTTTCAAAACTATTACTAGTGAAGATTTCATACATGAAATATTCAGCACACCCCTCTACTAAGGTGTCCCATCTCTTTTACTTAATGTCCAAGTGACCTCGCCACTCCACTCCTCACTGTGGTAAGTTTTTATTGGAAATCATTTCTCAGTTTCTGTTGCTTTGGGGTCTCAGTTATTTACCTCCTATTGTTCTTTTATTCCGCATATTAAAAGATAAAATTTCTGTATCTGTCTCCTAACTTCAATGGGCATGATACTCTACAAATATATCATATAGCGCTGATTATAAGGTTCATCTTTTCCTTGAGCTTAGTAGTGTTCTACTGCGTATCTACCATACTTTCCTCTATTCAGTCATTTGATGACCAGAGTTGGATGTTTTCCAGATTTTGGCTGTTGTGAATAGTGCTGCAGTGAACATAGGAATACAAGTGTCTTTTCTGAGATATGGAGTTTCTGGGCTGGTAGGGTAGAGGCAAGGTCAGGATTGCTGGAGTCATATAGAAGCTCAATTTATAGCTTTTTGAGTAGCCATATTGTTTTCCAAAAGACTGTACCAATCAACATTCCCACCAATAGTGAATGAGAGGTCACTTTTCCTTCACATCCACTGAAACACTGGCGGGTTTGTTCTTTTGTTATGTGTGCCGATTTCACTGAATAGAGAATCTTAAGCTCCCTGTTCTTTATAAAACGCAAACTCAATATTCTATATAAAAACTCTACACAAGAGCTGGTATCTTAGTTCTGTACTTACAAAATCCTCCCAACAAAGAAAGGTTTTTCCGGGCTTTTCAACAAACTTTTTTCTGTTTCTGTTATATCTTTATTCCCTCAATAGTTCTTTCCTGAAAAAATTTTTAAACCATGGACCTCCAGTCATCAGAGATGGTCCTATAATGTATACTTTAAAAAACTTTATCTAATTTAAATTTATATGGTTTTAAAGAGGAAATAAGAATGGAAGTGTCTCCCAGGAGTAATTCCTGAGTGCCCACACAGAGCCAGGAGCCGCGAAGCGTTTGTAGAGTGTGACCCACAAAGAATTAAAATGTCTTATGACAATATTATTATACCTCACATTTGTGAGTCATTTTCTTTTTTTTTTTCTTTTATTTTATGATTTTCCTTTGAAGGCCATACCTGGTAATGCTCAGGGATTACTCCTGGCTCTGCCTTCAGAGTCACTACTGGCTGTGCTTAAAGGACCATATGGGATGCTGGGTTTAAACCTGAGAGTAAACATGCAAGGAAAGTGCCTACACACTGTACAACCATTTACAGCCCAGAGTCATTTTAAGAAACACATTTCTTAGATAGTAGTAAATATTATTTAATGGTGTGGCTAGAGGAAAAATAACAATGTTAAAATATAAAAGTGTAAGAAAGTGATATTTGTAGATGATATTTTAGAATTTTCGTATTCTAAAGTATTTAAGTTCTTTGTTAAGGTAAGAAAATTGAAATTTCAAAGCATGGTTTATCTTTTTTGTGATGAACTGATATATCACCATGAGATAGACAATTACAAACATGTTCCAAGCGATTGGGTTTCAGTCATATAAGTAATTCAACCAACCATCCCTTAGAAGTACAGTGTACATTTCCCACCACCATTTGCTTTTGATTCCCTCCTCCCTCTACCTCTATGGAAGGCACTTTTGCCATATCTCTCTCTCTTTCTCACTCTCTCTCTCTCTCTCTCTCTCTCTCTCCTCTTTCTCCCCTTCTCTTTTTACCCATTGTGGAACTCAATACATACATTTAGGGGTTATCAATGTGTATCCCTTTGCCTAGGTTCAAGTGTTCCGCCCAGTCTGGCTCATGGCAATCTTTTGCAAAAAAGATACATGTCAATATCATTTTTCAAAGAGTTAACTGAAAATGGTCTTCCACTAATTTTATTATACATTGGGAGCTGGAAAAAGAAAATTTTTAAAAATACACTAGAGATGATAGGCAAAGTGCTTCCGATCATAGAGGAGAGGCTGAGGGGAGAGAAATGGGGACATTGGTGGTGGGGAGTGGGCAGTGGTTCCAGGGATGGGTGCTGGAGCACTTTGTATGACTAAAACGCAAACATGAATATATTTTGCAACTGTATATCTCATGGTAGTGTAATTAAAAAAGCAACAATGCAGAGAGAGAGAGAGAGAGAGAGAGAGAGAGAAAGAGAGAGAGAGAGAGAGAAGTGATACAGTAGTAGAAGTGCCTGCCATAGAGGCAGGTTGTGGTGGGGGGAAACAGGGGACATTGCTTGTGTGTTAGAAAATGAAAAATACTGGTAGAGGTGGACAGGTGTTGGAACACTGTATGACATGAAAACCCAACAATATGACCAACTTTGATTATGATTATGAATATGATTATGCATTGAACAACAAAAAGCAATTAGATGGATCCAGAGTGATAGTTTCAGGGGTCTGAGTCATAATTGATCCAGTTAAAAAACAATTAATTACCTCTTTATCTCTGGAAAAATTCATTTTGTATCAAGAAGAATGGGGTTTTGCACATAGCCAAAGAATAATTTTAGTTTTCTGAGGGCATTTTCTTTTAAATCTGTTAAGTATTACTCTGTTATCTTAATATGGGAAAAACTTATTTTTACTTTATTTGTTGCTTTTCCTGTGCATGTAAACGAAGAACAATACAATTGATACCTAATTACGCAGAAAATATCACATAGGGGCCAGAGGGAGGGAGAGAGAGAGAGAGAGAGAGAGAGAGAGAGAGGGAGTGAGAGAGAGAGATAAGAGTACAGTGGATAAGGCACTTGCCTTGTGCCTGGCTGACTTGGGTTATATTTCCACATCCGTAGTGCCCAGAGCACAGTGAGGAAGTGATCCCTGAGTGCAGTTAGGAATGGGGGTCCCAAGCACCGCTGACCCCTCAAATTAATAAGTAACATATATAGTAACATATAAACACCTGCTTCAGCATTTTGCACATGACTTCCCTATTTATAGCGTTTTTAATTAAATCACTATGAGATGCACAGCTACAAAAATATGTTCATGATTGGATTTCAGAATCATATAATGTCCATCACTGCATCCCTCTACCAGTGTATATTTCCCACCACCAGTGTCCCCATGTTCACAGTTTTAATTATAGGATGAAAAAATTTGTTTCATCTTTTTTTTTTGCTTTTGAATTTACCGGCAATGCTCAGGGAGTTACTCCTGGCTCTGCACTCCAGGGTACTCCTGGCTGTGCTGAGAGGACCATATGAGATGCCCGAGGGGACGAACCGGGCGGCACAGGCCGGCAGCGATGCAAGGCAACGCCCTACCAGCTGAGCTATCGCTCTGGCCCAATTTGTTTCATCTTAACCAGTACATTTTACATTTGTGGTATCATTTTTTTTTGTCAGCAATAATTATTTTCTTTCTCATATATTTATAGGTTTTATATTTACATAATATAGGTTAATTAGTTTAATATTCATTATATAATATGCACAGTTCATAAGAAACATTTACCCATTATGTATTTAGGTCTTTTCAATTTAGTGTTATAAGATGGCAACAATGATGAAAATATGGCCATCGGCTATAATATAAAATTGTCTCTTCACATAGCCATGGCATCTTACATACCGCCCACATATATTCCAATTTATTATTGAATTTTTGCTACTTAGGAATTGTACCTTCTTTCACACTTAGTAAGCTTGGAATTGCGCATTGCATAGCATGGCACAGTCTCCCAGTAGACAGATGTTTTTAATACCTCTGATATTCGCAAAGAGTATTGCAAGGAATAAAGGTAGCTGTTGCAATATTTGGTTATATAGGGTCTACCAGTATTGACTGTAGTAAAAACACAACATAAGGAGGTCTGATTACTGAGGTGTGAAATCTATTGATGAGCTATATTTTTAGACTGCTAAACACAGAAATGGTGCATGTGAAAATACTGCTTACATCTTATGGAATTGTCAAATTATTTATGTGTGCTTTAAAAATTGGTATATGTTCTGAATCCTTTTTAGAAACCAAATATCTTAACTGTATATTTTGCATGTATATCTAATATTTTACCATAAATTTGGTGTTATGAGTAAGTAACTAGAGTTGGCTTTATAATTACTGTTGACTGAAAATGTTTCCTACTTGTGAAACTGTTTAAGTTTTTATAATTCAGGTTTGAGTTAGGTGTATATTGGGGATTTAGGGTTACATCAGACCATGTTTAGAGTACTTTCTGCATTTGTTCTCAGAATTGACCTAGGACCGCTGCTCATTTTTTTAAGAATACATTTACAGTGTTAGGAATTGAAGTATAAAAACACAACATAAGTGTAAAACATAACACATTGATGACTGCATATAAAAGCCAGTGCTTTTGTTTTCTTTACCATCTCATTCTCTGGCAGCTGTAATAAACTTAAAGAGATTAAAATTCTTTAAGTTTATTTTCTGCAAGAAAAAGCTTCTCGAAAAACTTGAATCAGTCTATGTTATTAGTACTATTTCATACTTTAGAATCTAAGATGAGAAATTTTAGCCCATGTTTTCCTGTACAAAGAATAGATTATTGTCAAATAACATTGAAGAAAGATCATATTCAATTGAGGATTAAATTTTAATTTGTGATAAAAATGTTTATAATTTTCATCAGATAATCTTGCTTTATGAAAATAAATTTATTTTTCATCTGGATATACTTTGACTGAAAAAATAAAAATAAACACTCTTCTCCCCAAACTAGACAGAGTTTGAATAAAAGCTGATAATTTCACAAACCACAAGTGCTTACAACTCAAGAATATATTAATGTGACTTCACTGCATGGCTGAAATAGCAAAGTATATATAAAATTGAACTCGATAAGGGTATTCGAATCACCTTTGGTTGAAAACTTATGACTTTCTTTCCTTTGAGAGTCTCGGCTGGCGCGTCACATTTCACTACTTACCAGAAGGCTCTCAAGAGCTTAGCGGTAATGGAAGACTGGGAGACCATGATGCAGAGCGATCTTTACAGCATATTCCATGCCTTACAACATGGTTGTCCCTCAGGAAAAATACTTTGACCATGCTGCACCAAACAGCACGGACTGAAGGGATGTAGCTCTGGTCTAGATCTGGTAAGTTACAACCCTCTAGTCTTTTAATAGTGGATTGCTATTATATCTCAAGTCAGACTATTAAAGATCCAGTATGACATTATAATGAATTGTGTCATATAGTTAATAGCATACACACAAAAGTAATAACCATTATTTAGAAAAGTAAAATACACGGATTGAGTGACATAGACAAAATTTTGTATTATAAAATATGTTATATGCATCATCAATAAAACTTGTTTTTAAAGAAACAAAGACCAAACTGGTAGTGCAACAGAAAGAAACCTGAGTCAGGAAAACCCAGGCTCAGTCCTTATTCCCATATTTTTCCCAGCCTTCCAGGGGTGATCCTTGAACACAAAGATGGTAGTAAACATTGAAAGGCACTGCTGGGTCTGGCCCCCAAAACAAAAACAATGCAAAAATAAAATTGATCATAGTTATTTTGTTTGAGGCATAGATAATATTATATACAAATACGCACATATAGCCTTATTACTTAAGTGTATTGAGGATTTATTTGTATAAATATTCTAGCATAAATTATTTTTCTATATTTCTATTTTAATAAAGATAAAAAATTCAGTTTAAAGATAATATAGACATATTACAGGATAAATAAGAGAATTTGATCCTTAGTTTAGAACGATTTAGCCCCTAAAGATTTTTGCCATTAATATCCTAAAATTGTTTTGTTTTCATGTTATTATCTGAAAAGACATTCAAATTACTGCTTACTTGAGACTAAAGAAGACATGAAAATAATTCTTTGAAATTTACAAGATATAAAACTCAATAAAAGGTTATGAAAATATCCTAAATAGAAATTGATTGCATTTATTATAACGAATATATACCTGTCGGTGAACACTGGTTTCCCAAACAAAATCAGGGGGCTTGAGGACAGGGGATCACGCCCTTCTTTTATATTTAAAAAATACATAGTGGTTTTTATTTTTTATTTATTGCTCTTTTTAAATTTTGTTATATCACCATGAGTTGATCATTTACAAAGCCGTTCATTGTGGTGGGTTTCAGTGCTTTACAATGTGTTTCAGCACCCATCCCTCCGCAAGTGCATTTTACAACATCCATTTCCATGATTCCCTTCTACACCTCCACCTGCCTCTATAGAAGGAACCTCTCTCTCTCTCTCTCTCTCTCTCTCCCCTACTCTCTCTACTCTCCCTCTCTCTCTCTCTCTCTCCTCCTCTCATAGTGTGGGTTGGCCGCGTGAGGTGACGGCTGGGAGCCTAGGAGCGCCGCACCTGAGAAAGCTCCTGAGGACCCAAGTCCTATGCAAAAGCAAAGGGGTTTTAGTAATAAGCGGGAAAGTATACTTTCGAGGGCTCATAAGCGTGACTAAACGGTCAGTAATTTAGAGCCCCGAGCCCTTCAGGAGGATCTTTTAAAGGAGGAATAATTCCGGCGCTACAGAAAACCGCGCATAACTATACAATAGGTTTTAAAATATCACATCAAGGTCTGAGCACTTGAGCAGCCAGTCACTCTGCACCAGGTAACCATCACCCTGAATCTGAGTGTGCCTAATACTTTGCTCCATATTTGAGTGGCTAGATACACGTGAGATCGTAAGATTAAACAGCGGCTATGCGTACTGGGCGAGAGTCTCATAATCCTCCTAATAGGAATTTGTTCTGGACCTTTTGGCAGATAACAAAAGGTTGCTTCAAGATGAAAAGGACACACTTGGGCCTAAATTGGTAGAATTTGCATGAGTAGGCCTGCCCTGTGAAAAGTTGGGAGAGGGGGGGTTTTCTGCCTTCTTTCAATAGAGTTCTCTTGTCTGCTGTTTGAGTGTTTTTAGGGATCCCTTCTTTCCCAGGAGATCCATGTCCAGTGAACAGAGAAGAAAAAACTTCATGAGAATCCAGCAAAAATTTCAAGGGCTTTACTTTCACAGGCTCTGGTATACAATTCAATAATAGAAAACTGAACTTAAGGTTTCTTATTTGGGCCCTGTGCACATATAGGTTTAGAATCCTAAGACAAGATGGCGTTACCACGTGGCAAGCCAACAGGGCAGAGAGAATAGGAAGAAGGAGAGCAGAGGCAGAGGGTGAAGGAGGTGAGAAGAGAGAAGGCTGCTGCTTTTATATCTTTTCAGCCCTGATTGGCCCCACATCAATGGATAGCAATTAAGGTCAATCCCTTCAGGTTTTGCTTCTCCCAGGACCTCACCTAGTGCCATTGAAATGCTTGTCATTGCTTGCTAAGATTTGTCCTTAAGGGGTTTCCTAGGCCCTTTGCAGAATTGGGAAGAGATGTATAATCCATACCATGGATATACCACTGCCAGGTGTATATTTCTCCAAGCCTTCACAAGATCCATGACTTTGCTACCTTGCATTTTGGATATTAATAGCTGTTAGATTTATTAGGAGGCCACACACTTTGTTTGGAGGCAAACAGCATTTCTCCTCTGATCTATTTTATTTTAAATTATTCTTAGAGATCCAACACTTAGCCAGGTAAAATACTGGTAAGATCTGTCTAGTCCCAGAATGGTTGTGTAGTAGCATGAGAGAAAATAATTTTTACCAGCTAACATAGAATACATGGTAAGATATGCTGCCAAATATAGTCGCCGGGTCAAACTGTTTTCCTGCCCCTATCTACAGTGGTCTGGGAGGTGAAGCTCCCAAAACAAGATTCACAGAGGCTCTGGGCAGCAGTGTACTGTAACATACATTTATTTTTTAACTTATCTTTTGCAACGTACTTGGTCTAGAGAGAATACAGATGTTAAAGTGCTGCCACCCATATATACAGCACCATATGGGGTCCCCAAGCACTACCAGGGAGTGATTCCTGATTGCAGTCAGGAGTAAAGTTCTGAGAGCTTTGAAAGGCTATTGTGAAAGCAAAAAAAAAAAAAAAAAAAAAACTATTAGGTGGAAAGTATCTTTTACTATCTTTAGGAGAATTTGAGAAAGGTTAAAAAATATGTCTTCATAAGTTTAGAAGAATTCACTAGTGAATGAAAATCTGGTCTGGGCTTCTTAGTGTTTCGTGTTTAGTTTGGAGTCCATATTTGACAGTGCTCATTGCTTAATTCTGGCTCTGTGCCAGGATCACTTCTAGCACGCGGGGTTTGGAACATACTTGCTGGCAGAGAGAATTGAATCTCCCAAATTGACCCTGAGCATAGCAAGTGACCTACCTGCTGTGCAAGCTCTGACCCTGCAAGCAATAATTTAAATGTTATTTCAATTTTGATGTTGATATATATGATCTCTTTATGTTTACTTCTTCTTGCTGATTCAGTCTTTGGGGTTTAGGATCTAAGAAAGGCATTTTGCTCAGGTTTATACAATCTAGTGTCAAGGAGTTGTTCATAGAATCTTGTGATTTTTGCATTTTTGTGCTTTTTGCTTTCATTTCCTTTCATTTCTGATCTAAATTAGTAGAGTTTTTATTTTTGATTATGGCTAATATTTGCTCCATATACTCTTTCAGAATAGTGCGGGTTTCATGATCTTTCATATATTATTAAATCACTATTGTTGATTTCTGTACTAATTGCAATATTCTTTTGGAATTGCTTTTTATTCTCTAACTTCTTTTGGTGTGGTATTAGCTTGTTGTGCTTTTTTGTTTTCAGTGACTGCCCATAGGAAGCATTAAATTTTTTCTGCTTAGTTTTTATTGTAATCCATATGTTCTTCCATGGTGTCTTGTTTTTATTCTAATAGTTTTTTCAAGAATGTTTTTTCCATTCATCATTAAAAGATGGCTTACTTTATTAGCATATTGTTTAGTTTCGAGTATTTGAATTTTACAGTTGCTCCAATTTATTTTCCTCTTCAAGAATTGTGGTCTTAGGCATTACTTTCACTGTGTTATAAATATGTCAAAAAAAATTACGAGTTCTTCCCTTTGAGACTAAGAAGAGTATTTTAAGGGAATTCAGACGAGCTGCATAGAAGAAAAATATTGATGGAATTGGAATGCAACAAAGGAAGCATATAAAGTAGATTTTTTATTTCATGAAGCCATATAAAAATGAAGAGTAGATAGATAGGGGAAATAACATAAAACTAAAAAGCAGAGGATAGAACAAGAGTTAAGACACTTCACTTGCATATGGCTGACCTTGCAGGTCAATCCACTTGGCACCACATAGTACCTGATCACCATCAAGGATTGATTCCCCAAGCACAGAGTCATGAAGCAAAAGTCATAGGCACTACTGAGTGGGACCCAATCTCTAAAAAAATTGAAGGGGAAATTACACTGGCTCAAATGTAAGAAGGGGAGCAAAAAGTTTTAGAAAAATATGAGGCAGTTCTATAGGAGTATTAGACTTCACTTGTGAAGAAGGTAAACAATGAGTTATAGGAATATCAAAAGTTAAAGGGGGCTGAAGTCAGTTTACACCAGTCAGGGTGATTACTTTGAATAAACGCAAACAGGGTTCAGTTTTGGCACTGCATATTATTTGCCTTCTAGAGGCCCTATCTCATGTGATTCCTGAACACAGGGAGGTGAGAAATGAGCTGTGATCACGGCCAGTTTGTGACCCAAAATAAAAAGGAAAGGAATGCTGGAAAGTTAAAAGAAAGAAAAGAATCAGAGAGCCTATTAAAGAGAAAAGCGGCGCAAAAACCTAAACAGAGAGGCTGTAGTGATAGCCCAATGGGTAAAGGTGTTTGCCTTACCGCGAGCGACTATGCCGGCTCGGGTTCGATCCCGGCATCCCATATGGTCCCCCGAGCACACGCCAAGAATAATTCCTGAGTGCAGAGCCAGGGGGTAAACCAAGACAATGGGTGTGACCCGAAAGCAAAAAAAAAAAAAAGCCAAGCCTTTCTAAGCTTACGAAGAAAGAACAATATAGATTACCAGAAGATGAGAGAATACTGATCCCTGTTGGGAGTGGACCCAAGTAATCCGCTATATCACCATCTCAGCACTGTACATCCATAAGGCGCATATATTGAACTTGTGGCATATTAGTTGAGAGTCACTGTTGGGAATGCCCGGTCCTCCACTGGAAATTTTAGCTTGGGAGTACACATGAAAAACATGTAATTTCTATGTGAGTTTTGCTTACAGTCTCAAAGGGTATAAAACATATCAGTTCATGTAGCGAAGGTTGTTAGATGGCCGTTCAAGTCAATACTAGAGAGAAAAATGGCAGGAGTCTGCTATTGTTTAGCACAACATAGGCAAATTTAAACGGAAAGAAATGAGACAGAAATATAAACACACACATATATATATATATATGTGTGTGTGTGTATATATATATACATATAATATATACGCACACACATATATATATAACCATATATCTTTCTATACCATATATATTATTTTAGCTAAAAGAATCAATTCGGTAGGAAGATATAATAGTCATCAATAATATGGATCAATGGGAACAAACAAATGGTAAAAGTAATTCCACGAATCTCCAAGAAGGTTACGTGCGTTGATAGCAACGCACAATGCAGGGGATGACTTAGCTTATAGAGAAATAGGCAAATAATCTGGAAAAACATTAACAAGATATTGGCTGAGTGATAAGTACAGCATATGGGCGGTCTATGGTGGAAACCCATATTGTTCTGCAACCTGCCAAGAGTGATCCTGGGTGCAGAGCCTGATCATCACTAGGTGTGCACCAAAGACAAAAATAAATAAATAAAAACCATACTTATCTTTTTCTAACTGTATATCTCATGGTGAGGTATAATAAAAATATTTAAAAGAAACACTTATATTTTAAAAAAAAAATAATATAATATTGGAATAAAAATGACCAGCAAGTTTAATGGAAAAAATTTGGATAGCAGAAATTAAATTTCAAATATTTAGACAATTTATGACAATGGATTCAAAAGTCATGTTATATAAAGAGAGAGAATCTTCCAACAAATTATGCATGGAAAATTTGTAGCCATGTGCAAAATATTTAAACTAGAGCACTAATCCACCACACACAAAATTATACTAGTGATTTATCAAATAAATTTAGATTTAAAGTCCTAAAATATGAAATAAAGATTAAACAGCTGTTTACAGCCTTTGGTAGCAACTCCAACAAGGTGAAAAAAAAGAGTAGGTTTCTATACCTTAAAAAAATAATACTATCATTCAAATGAAAGGCTTGTTTCCTAAGTGGGAAAATATATTTCACAACATTTAGCTGGAAAGGGTTTGATATAAAAGAAAGAGATAAAAAGTTAAGTGACCTTTGTCAAAAAGATAAAAGTATGAAAAGAGCTGGTAAAGAATCAATTTACCTGTTATTGTTATGACCATTAAAAACTATGTGAAATGTGCCTCACGTATGTCAAGAATGACCTATATAACCAAAGGCTGGAAAACACCCTTTGTTGAGGTAGTGAAGGAAATAAAGGGAATACATGTATACTGTTAGTGCAATGGAAATTGGGGGAAAAAGTTTTGGAACAAAACATAATGGAAACATCAAAATTCTAGAACAGTTTTACCATAAGAACCATCAATTTCTACTTCTGACATGCTTAGTAGAAGAATGTCATTACAGTAATTCTGAAATTCTGTGTATTCCCTATATTCACACATCGCTTTTACGAGTAATAATAAGCAAGATAGAGAATCAACTTCTAAGCCTGCACCGTGCCCTACCTGCTGTTTTGCCAGCTCACAGCTCAGTTGGATGTCTTAGTTTTTTTTTTTTTTTTTTTTTGCTTTTTGCCGGTGCACCCTGCGTGCTCCAGGGTTACTCCTGGCTCAGCACTCGGAGTTACTCACAGCGATGTTGAACCTGCCTGAGATCACCGGGTCAGCACAGGCTTCAGCACCCTGAGCCGTTTGCGTGCAAAACAACGCCAGCAGGCCTCGCTACCATTTACGAGATAATGAATTTTAAGCATGTTTCATTTATGCAGAAACTCTTGAGTATGCTGTAGTCTCAGCTGTTTAATTTTTAGCTTCTTGCCTTTGCCAGTGAATCATATCATTGAAAGCAACTTTGAAGTTCAAATCTTGGAGCATTCTGAGAATATGTTTTCAGAGTATTTTTGTTATGAATTTTTAGTTTGAGCACATATGTGTGTGCCTCTACCCATACAAAATAATCAAGACCTCCCAAAAATCTCTTGAGTAAAAAAAAGCATTATTTTTAGATTTAAATGTTATTAATTATTCAAAATCAATATATATTTCTCTTTTTGGAAACAGTTGAATCTTCTATAATCTTTCAAATTATAGCCAACAAAACTTCAAAGTATTCACTGTTGCAGTTTTTAAAACCTGATTGGACATGTTAAACTACAGAAGAGAAATAATTCCATCAACAATATTTACTCCTCAAAATAATTATTCAAATACGATGAGCATATTAACACTTCTAGCCAAAAGTTAAAATATTTCCTACCATTTAATTTTGTAATAAATATTGAAAGAATTCTAAATGCAAAGAAAAAAAATATTATGCAATCTTAACAAATAATGATAAAAATAGTACGAAGTAAAAACAGAATATCATTTAATCTTTAGGAAACTAATGAAGGTAATACACAGTACAGAAGTTAAAACAACAGTAATATAAGACAATGACAACAAAGTACAGGAATAAACGGATGGACTGGATCAATGCTTTATAAATGACAAATTGATATTCTCAAGCAAAAAGGCATTTTTTTTTTTTTTTTTGCTTTTTGGGTCACACCTAGCAATGCCAAGGGTTACTCCTGGCTCTGCACTCAGGAATTACTACTGGCGGTGCTCAGGGGACCATATGGGATGCCAGAGGATCGAACCGGAGCCAGCACAGCGGCCATTGAGCAAGCGCCCTACCCGCTGAAGCTATATCGCTCGGCCCCAGCAAAAGACATTTTATATACTGAAATTATGGCAAAACCATGTGATAGCTATGAAATAGACGTTATAAATATTTTAAAATTACATAGACTTGGGGCTGGGGCGATAGCTCAGCCCGGGTAGGAATGTTGCCTTGCACTTGCGACGGATACCGGCCCGGGATTAGAGTCTCCTTCCTGTAGTGTTTCCCACCATCTATTTGAGGCATTGCTGAGGTGTGACAAACTTCAAAAAAAAAAAAAAAAAAAAATTACATAAAGTAACTAGATAAATTACATATATTTCAAGGTACTTATAATAAAACACTTAAAAAAATAATTTGTAATCTGTCCTTTTCCTTCTGACTAATTTCACTCAGCATGATAGAATTGACTGCATTCCACAATAGGATATAAATAGATAGCAAGTGCTCTCTTACTAAATATGGGGAAATGGTAATGGCAGATTAAAACTCACCACTGAATATACACAAAGAGATCTTGAGTGATAAACTCTAAATATCAGCAGGGCTAGCCACAATGTGTAAAAATAAGAGTGGTGGTAGTTTTGCTATGACAGAGAGGAGAGAAAGAGAGAGAAACTTGGTTACCTAAGCTATTGGGCGGCCTGGGGGGCGGGAGAGTGAGGGGTACATTGACCGGTGGAAATGGGCACTGGTGGAGGGGATGGGTGCTGGAAACACTGTATTACCAAGAACCAATTATGAACACCTTTGTAATTGTATGTTTCACGGTGGAAGGAATAAAAAAAAAAAAAATTCTGGAAAAAATAATAATTTGTAAATCAACTGTAGATTGTCTTGTTTCCAAGTCTTTAATGGTAAATAAATATTGACTATGAACATATCACTAAAGAGAATAACCTGAAAGAGAGACTTTCAAAAATTTGTTTATTATACCACTGGTGAGATGTGCAGTTATAAAAAGTGTAAAAGTGTTCATATGCTTGGGTTTCAGTCATACAGTGTTCCAGCACGCCATCCCTCCACCAGTGCCCATTCCCCACCACCAATGTTCCCATTCCCTCTCCCCCAGCCCTGCATCTGTGGCAGGCAATTTTCAATTCTCTCTCTCTTTCTCTTTCTTTCTTCTACCTACTTCTCTTGCACATTGTGGCTTGCAATACCCCTTACATTTAGAGGATTTACCATGTATATCCCTTTTTGCCTTTTACTTTCCACGCCCCTCAGTTCTATGCTGGTATTATCATTTACAATAATTATTATTGAGTACACTCTCCCTTAAGAGAGAACATTTTTGATATGCTAAACTCTTGGTATTTCTAAAATGAACTGTTAATAATTATTAGCTCCCAAGAAAGAAAAAGTATTTTCTCCATTAATTAGATTAGTGATACTTTTTATACAGTGAACCAC
Source organism: Cryptotis parvus (assembly GCA_021461705.1). Classification (NCBI taxonomy): domain Eukaryota; kingdom Metazoa; phylum Chordata; class Mammalia; order Eulipotyphla; family Soricidae; genus Cryptotis; species Cryptotis parvus. The sequence goes on from JAJIBD010035841.1 coordinate 15,271, forward strand.
ATAAGAAAGACAACCTACTACTAAGTGTGGAAGACCCTAAGTGATATGCTACTACTTCCTTTTAAAAATCAGTTTATGTTTCTCATATGAGAGCTACCTCAACAGAGAACTAATCATGTATAATAATAACATTACGCACAAAGTAAGTTAATTTTTGTGCAGCAGTCTTGACTGAGCAACATGGACAAGTACTTTAGTAAAGTATAACTTTTCTTAAAAGGAAATAAAATCTGTGTGCTGTTCTTTGCAGGAATAAAAAACAATATACTAATATATCTTTCAGAAGACAGAAACAGTGGCTAAAAGTGCAAATTGTGTAGAGTGTTTGCCTTGCAACAAGGCTAACCCCTGGTGATTCCATCCCCTGGAAGCATCCCAGCATATTTTCCCCAGAGCACCAAATAGAGTAACTGCTGAGTGCAAAACCAGGAGTAACCCCTAAACACCACATAGTTTTGGCCCAAAAACGAAACAAACAAACAAAAAATGACAGAAAAATGGAAAAGACATCAAGCAAAATAGAAACAAGACAACAGTTGTTAGTGTATAAATCCACATTTACCTATAATCACTAAAATGATGCAATGGTAAAGTAAACTTATTAATTCAAAAGACAGAAAGTGGGGCCTGGAGTAATAGCACAGTGGGTAGGGCATTTGCCTGCACCAGCTGACCTGGGTTCAGTGGCTCGGCATCCCCATATGGCACCAAAGCACTGCCAGGAGTAATTCCTGAGTGAAGAGCCAGGAGAACCCCTAAGCATTGCTGGAGTGTGACCAAACAAAAGCAAAAAAAAAGACAGAAAGTTGCATGGATGAATTTAATTATTTATAATATGTAATCAAGACATTCATATTGAATGTATGGAAAATTGTACCATCAGGCTTGAAATTAAGGATCCCCAACCACCAATGCACAGAAGTTCTAAGACTTCCAATTTTTTAGCTGATAAACCGGGTTTTCAACTGAAAACCAAGCAGATACAAAAAATAGATATCGAGTATTTACCAAGGCATCAATTCTGCAAAAATACACATGAAAGTTAAAACCTCTATCTATATTCACTCCAGATGTGGGAAACTCAAAGCATAATGCAATATTAAGAACCCTCCAGGAATGCATTAACAACAATGTAATCATTGTAGAGATTATAACTTCTTAGAACGATGAAGAGATCATGCAGATAAAAAATTTAAAAGCAAAAATAACATTACTTGATGTTAGCTATAAGATTAGTAGATATATAGGTAAGATTCACACCCCCCCATGCATATGAATGCATATTTTCTCAAAATGTACCTGTTACCATAGGAGATTATAAGTGTTGGGACATTATAATATGTGTGAATAGTTGAAATCATACAAGCATTGAATTCCAATGCGCTTTGATTATTAGATTAGAAATCAACAAAGAAAAATTTTGGAAAGATACTTCAAAATATGGCGTTCAGTTTCTATTTCTGAATGAATTCCTGCTGCACACCTCTCGTTGAAATGACTCAAGAAGGAGAACAAAAACAGGGCTGGACCACCTTGGGGGAAAGAAACAAATAATATATCAAAGCCTGTTGGAGGGGGCCAACAGTAAAAATTAAGAATGAAGTCTGTCGAAGGCCCACCCACATCAAAATCCAAGAAATATCTCGAAATGGACAGTTCTAAAATTACTGATAGCAAAAAGAGATAGAAAAGTAAGGAACAAGTGGAGCCAAAACTCAGCAGAATTGAAAAAAAAAATATTTTTTTGGGGAATAGATAAAATATAAACAAAAAAAGACAAAATAATAGATTAATAAAACCAATAGCCAGTTGTTCTAGTTGATATTGTAAGAAAAACCTCATTTTGACCTCACCAAGAAGAATACCTTGATCAATGAAATCAGAGATAAAAGGGTTAAAATTTCACTGAGAAATACAACAGGTAGAAAAAGACTGCATAAATCAAAAAGTAGTAATGCAAATTTTCCCTAAGCACAAAGCTTGTGACCAAATGACTTTTCCAGTAAATTCTGCAAAAACATTACAAAAAAAACGGGATACCTATACTTCTCTTCGGAAACACTTTGAATGAGGTGGAGGAATTCCCTCCCCAAAAAATCTATGGAGGCAAATATCACTGTAATTACAGAGCTAATCACCTACAATAAAGCTTGGTATTGACTAATATCTCTGATACATATTTGAATATATATGTACACCTCTTCAATATATTAAATTAAGATATTGACTGATATCTCTGTATATATATATATATAAATGTGTGTATATTTATGTATGTGCAAACTCTTCAGTCTTAGCAAATCATGCCCAACCATACATCAGGTCAATCTCTCTTCATAGTGACTGGATTTATCTCATGGCTGTAAAGATAATTTTAGCATATGCAAATCAACAAATGTGATGCTTAAAAAAATGAAAAGAAAATAATGTATAATCAAACCTGGGGGAATGGAGTTCAAACAATAGTTATTATTCTCGGTTTTAGTAGTGGTTTTTACTGGAACTTTGGTGGGGGCAACGATAACGCTCTACAAATATTAGAAATGGGATGTTTGTCAACAAATCTTCATAACACTGCTTGGGAAACCCTTTGAACTGCCACCCCACAAAAAAAACCTGAGAGGAAAGATGCTAAACTCCTGTAATTCCAAAAAATTCTAAATCCAATGGTTAGTTAATTAAATATAAAAATTTTAAAAATATTCTACTTGCACATAGCTTGACCCTAGTTCAAAATCCCCCATCACATATAATGACACATACAAATAGAAGACATATAGTGGTATATTAAACAATCTTTGATACATAAAATAAAATTATAAACATAATCCACTTTACAAGTTTTATGGTAACAGTAATTTGTAAAAAATTCTACATATTTGTATGTTTAGAGAGTCAACAACATACTTAAGGAGTGAGCAAATGACATGTATCATCTCCTCCTGACATGTTCCGCTTGGATCCAAGTCCACTAATGTTTTGCTGTAGAGCTCCACTCTAATTGCTGAGAAAATAATTGATACTATTATAATAACTATATTAATATATAAATGTTAATATATAACTTACTTAATTATATAACTTCATTTTATAGATTTATTCATTTAATAGCCCTTTGGGAATTTGTCTTCTTTCTTAAACTTTGGTTATAGTAAGCTACTTCAAAACTAAAAAGTGTAAAAAATAGCTTCTTCAATTTTTATTTAAGTGTAATTTAGATTCATACCTAGAAGGGGATATTACTCGAACAGCATATCGGTTCCTCTATTGATTTTCAGAAATATTCGTATTATTTTCCATATAAAACAAGTAAATTACTTACTTTCTCACCAAGAGGTGAATAATATGTGGTTTCTTTTCTCTACATTCTCACCACTATTGTTGTTGTTCCTTTGGGAAGCAGTTACTTCTAGTATTATGATTTGTCATTTTGATTTTCATTCCTCTGATAACTAGTGATCCTTAAATTTTTTATATGGCAATTGACGCTTGTGGCCACTATTTGGAGAAGTCTCTGTCTCTTCTATTACTATTTCTTTTATATTCTTGCTGTTGTGTTTTCTAAGATTTTAAAGTTTTGGATATTACACATTTGCCAGTTTGATATATGATATTTTTTCCCCTACTTGCCCAGAGAAATATTTTGTTTTAATAGAGTTATGAAGGAGATATTACTCTATAATTTTGGCCCCCAACTGGCTGTGTTCAGAGTTGGGTGTAATAGTAAGTTTCTTTTAAATTTAAGTTTAATTTTACCTTAGGCATCTTGATTTACAGTAATGTTAATGGTAGGATTTCATGCTTAAATCATCCTAACAGCACACACTCCAAGAATTTTAATTTTATTCTATTAAGATTGGAGTCTGATTGGAGTGTGTCTGATTCCATCCTACATTGTCTCAAGCATGCCATCCCCTCCTACATCCATATTTTCATCCTCTTTCTGCTAGCTTCCTAAGGAAGACCAGTTATCATTCTTTGGATTTTGTTATTCTGTTATGTTTATTTATATCCCCCATTTCAGATATATCATTCTATACCTTGTCCCTCTCTCTCTGACTACACTCAATGTAATACTCTCCAGATCTGTCCATGCAGCAGCAGATTGAATGATTTCTTTGTACAGCATAGTAGTATTCCATCGTAGGTATGCAACATATAGTTCGCCTAGTCATCTGTTCTTGAACACTTGGGTTGTTCCAGATTTTGGCTTCCATGAATAGTGTTACAATGAGCATAGTAGCTCTAATGTATTATATGAATAGAACCTTTGGACCCTTGGGGGTAGATGCTAAGAAGAAAAATTGTTGGGCCTCATATGAAAGCTTAATCTTTTAGTTTTATGAGCTTGATTTTTTAGTTTTAGTGAAAAACTTACGTTTTTCAAAATGGTTATACAGTCAACATCCCCCACCATCAGTGAATGAAGGTCCCTTTTCCCCCACATCCATACCAACATTAATTTCAAGTCCTGTGTTGTGTGTAGTCCCACTAGTGTGAGATAAATCTCAATGTTCTTATATTTTCATTTCCCTGATGTTAAGTGATTCAGTGAATTTTTTTCATAAACCTTCAGACTTGTACATGTCCTTTTGAAGAAAACTTTTGTTCATTTCTACCCCTCATGTTTTGATGTTTGAATTTTTCTTGTTAAGTTCTACCAGTGCTTTTTTATATCTGGATACTAAGCCTTTGCCAGATACAAGTTTTGATACAATCCCATTTTTACCTATTTTTCCATACCTGGTATTGCTCAGGGCTTACCCCTTGCTCTGTGCTCGGGGATCCTTCGCGATAGGAACTATATCCAGTGCCAGGATCACACTCTAGTTGGACAAAGAGACCAAAGGGCCATTTATGCCATATTTCAACTATGTTTGTCCCTGTATTTTATGAATTGGTATAACATCGTCCATTTGCTTATTTTAGTTAACTTACGCAAGTTGTGAGATAATGGTTCAGGTTAATAATTTTGTAAAGTGTCTAACTAGTTTCCCAAATACAATTGCTGAGGAAACTCTGCTCTATAATATGCTCTTGGACTCTTTGTTGTAAATTCATATATATGATAAATTAGCTGTCCATAGATATGGTCTGTCTCTGGAATTTTAATTTTATTTTATTGATCAGATTGCCTTTATTACAGTGCCACAGGTTTGATTACTATAGCTTTATATTATATTTAAAGATGAGTGGGATGCTTAATCTAGTCTTTTTAATCAAAATTCTTTTGACTTTACAGAAATTTATTATCTTTATATAAACTCCAGTAGTATTTAGATGTTCAATGTCATTGAAGTATACTACTTGAATTTTGATAGGTATTGCATTGAATCTGTTTAATACTTTGACTAAGATGGTTATTTTTAAATGTTGAATTTTCTCAGACCATGCACACCCAGAGTAGTTTCGTTTTCTTGTTTCTTCTATTTAACAGGCATTTTTTCAATATTTAAGTTTTTGATTTTTAGGTATTTGTAGTGCACTATAGATGTGCAGTAGGAATAATATCAGATTGATTGGTTCTTTTTCCTAAAGTATAGAGCATGTTAAAATAAACACAAAAAAGTCACTGCAAGTTAATCTCAATTTTAATATTCAAAACTATATGTATTGTGAATTATATATTATGCCTGGTCTGAAACAGTTGTTCTAGGTAGAATGCTGTGTTCCCCAACAATATCAGGGAATAGGATTAAATTCCCTTCTATGCCTAGGGACCCAGCAGCCAGCAGATAAAAAATCATGAATCCTGCAAAATTTCTAAAAGCGGGTCCGGGGGAAAGCACAGAGGGTAGAGGCATTATCCTTGCATAGCAGCTGACCCAGGTTCGATTCAGAGATAAGAACCGCCAGGAGTAATTCCAAATACAGAGCCAGGAGTAACCCCTGAGCATTGCCCAGTGTGACCCAAAAAGAAAACAAAGTTTCTAAAAAAAGCTTTTTGTTTTGTTTTGTTTTTTGGGTCACACCGGCAATGCTCAGAGGAGACTCCTGGCTACTGCAGTCAAGAATTACCCTGGCGGTGCTCAGGGACCATATGGGATGCCGGAATCGAACCTGGTTCAGCCATGAGCAAAAGCAAACACCCTACCCTCGTGCTATATGCTCCCCCCTCTAAAAAGCTTTACTCATTCAAGTTCTAGCTGTACAATCCAACTTCAGGAAAACCCCAAGCTGGAGCCAAACCATGTGCTTGGATCAGGATCCTAAGCCAAGACAGCCACAGGACCCCCAAACTATGTGCTCAGGTCGGGAGAGGAGACCCAAAGAGCTGCAGGTAAGGAAGATGAGTGGACAGAGAGAGAAAAAGAGAGAGAGTGCCAAGCGGGCTGCGTCTTCTTATGCCTCTTTGGGCCTCGGCCTGGCTCATAGGATTGGGTCTCAGTCAGGGCTATTCAAGCTTCAGGTGCATGCACCCGACCTAGGCCATACAAATGCTAATCTGCCAGAGTCACAATCTGCCTTACAAGCTTTCCTACAAAGACACTAGTAAGATTGGGAAAGGGAACCTGAGATGAAATGAACCTCTGGATTAATACATGGGGGGAAGGAGAATATCTATACCATAAATAATTCTAAGCCTGATGTGTATTTCTCTAAACTTCCACTACATCCTTTTTCTTTATTTCAGGGTAGTTCTTGGGTACTAGCTTTTAGAATTACTGAGAATCACACTTAGTTTGCCAGGAGGCAAAACAGCATTCAAGGAAGCTTATTTTATTTAAAGGAGAAACCAAATGCAGCAAGGAAAATCTTGGTAAATTGTCCAGTCCCACAGAGAAGAAACGTGGGAGTATGAAAGGAAATACTTTGGCCCGCTAACATAGAATTCACGGTAGGAATACTGCGCCACATAGAGAATCACAGGTCCAAACTGTCTTTCTGCCACCTATGTACAATGTGACATGCAGGAGACATTTGTTTTTTTTTTTTTTTTTTTGGAAAACAATGTAGTTGTTTTATTTGAAGGAAAATTTTATAATCTCTTCAAGAAATACTCAACCCATGTACATAGTTTGCATAAAGGGATCAATAACTTACAAATTCCTGAGAGCATATTGAGAATAAAATGAACACCAGTACTAAAACTATCCCTTGTTAAATTTTCAAATAGTATATTTTATAAAATCACATTATCTAATATCTTCATTTCTCTAAATACAGGAACACATATCTACCAGATTCATTTTCTATTCTCCAAGACACCTGCACCTTTAAATGAACTCATCATTTCCACGAAATGTTGACTACATTCACTATCACTATCTTCCTGTTAATCATCTATTTGCTAGAGCGGCACCAGTAATATCTCCATATGCCCTGTCTCATGCTAGTAGAACCCAAAGGCATCCGCTTGCTCCAGGAACATAAAGAGCCTCAAACAATTATATTAGGTCACGGGAATGACCAAATATAAATGTTGCTGGTAATTGGCACATCATTACTACACGAGCAGTTTGCCAGGCTTGCCGTGCGGGTGGCATACTGTTTGTAGTCACCTCTAAATAAAACATTTATTTTTAAGTATTTTATTATACCACCGTGAGATATACAAATAAAAGATATACAATTAAAAAGTTCATATTTGGGTTTTGGTCATACAGTGTTCTAGGACCCCGTCCCTCCACCAGTGCCCATCTCCCACCGCCAACGCCCCCGGTTCCCTCCCCCTTCCCCAGCCCCACCTTCATGGCAGGTTCTTTATTTCTTTCCCTTTCTCTCTCTTTCGCTTTTCCTTCCCTTCTAGACTATGGATTACAGAACATACATTAAGAGGTTGTCCATGTGCATCCCTTTTGCCTCTATTTAATGCTCAGTTCTAGGTTGGCATTAGTACCCTCGACAATTATTTGCACACTGTTCCATTTTCTGTCTTACCTAATCTCTGACTCCACACATTTGTGATAATTTCCACTTTTGACAAGACCTCCTGATATATGTTTCACTTGACTTTGGATATTGGTATCATAATATGTGCATATATATTTATGCCATGCAAAATAAATGCAGTCATTCTGTATCTGTCTCTCTCCTTCCGGCTAATTTCGCTCATCATAATCTTCTCCATGTCCATCCATTTATAGGCAAATTTTATGACTTCATTTTTCCTAACAGCTGCATAGTATTCCATTGTGTAGATGTACCAAGCTTCTTTATCCAGTCATCGATTTTCAGGCACTCTGGTTGCTTCCAGATTCTGGCTATTGTGAATAATGCTGCTATGAACATAAAAGTAGGGATGGTGTTTCCCCTAAGCGTATTTTTGGCTTCCCAGGAGTAGATTCCCAGGAGTGGTATGGCTGGGTCAAATGGGAGTTCAATTTCTAGTCTTTTGGAGGAAAGTCCATATTGTTTTCCAGAAAGGCTGTACCAGCCGGCATTCCCACCAACTGGATGAGTGTCCCTTTCAGGAGACATTTCTAGGCAAGATGCAGAGGCCTCTGGGCAGCTGGGACCAGGAGCTCATTAGGCATGTACTCCAACAATGCCCAATATTTAAATAAATGTATTTAGAACATTGAAATACTAAATGTGTCAAATATAATATAGATTATGTTATTAAAATTCTGGATAATATCTATTTCAGCAAATTTTTAACAAACTAGTATAGAATTATTATTCATACTATTAAGTTTTTTAAATTTGTAACTAAAAATAAAAAGTTTGTAACTAAAAGAAAGTTTTGCAAAAACATATTTTATCAACTTACAATTTATTTACAATTTTGTGGAATTTCAGAAGTTCAGATTTATTCAGTTTTTTTATAAAGTGTCACTACCTCCTCAGTAAAAAAAATCACTATCATATATGGAATATTAGAAACAGAGTAAGAAACAACAAATGTCTGACCTTTGGAACTGGACATTTAATCTACAGAACTCATCTTACCTTGGAGGAGTGATGGCTTGGTGAGACCCTTAGAAGACACTGTTCTGTTGCAGGGTAGGTAACACACTGTTATATGTGTGGTGTTGTAATGATGTATGCATTAAAAAGTATAATTAACAATATTGTAAATCATGCTACTAATAAAAATGGTAAAAAGTATAAGTTATAAATAAATAGAATTCTAGAAAAGGCTGATATTTCAGTCCTAAAAATAGAGCACATTATTTCAATTTTGCCTGAACAGTTTTTATTTCACTAGATTATACTAAAAATTCTACATGTATGGGAGTGCATTATTAATTTAAATTATAAAGTAGTGTGATTTTTTTTTGTAAAAGTATGCAAGGATCTAGAAAAATGTTTTATATAAGTGATTATATAATAATAATAATGATTGTATTATATAATCATTCTAATTATATTGGTATATTGCTTGTGTGTGTCTCTGTGTGAAACAAATTTAAAGAAAGACATAATAAAATGAAAATATCGTGGAGTGTGGGAGGTCATAGAATTATATCCAGAATTTTTTTTTTTTTTTTTTTTTTGCTTTTGGTGTCACACCTGGGAATGCTCAGAGATTACCCCCTGACTCTCCGCTCAGGAATTATTCCTGGCAGTACTCATTGTCACTTAGTATAAGGGAAACAAATAAAAAATGAAACTGAGGTATTCACAGTAGTAAAAATGGCTTCCCACTGTATCACTTTCTTCCCGTTCATCATCGATTTTTTTTTCGACGCGGGCAAAAAAAAAATGGCTTATGACAAAAATAACTGAAAACATGTGTTGGTAGGGCTGTTGAAAAAGAAACCCTATTCACAGTTGTTGAACTGTCAGCTGGTCTACCATTAATGCAAAACTAATACGAAATTATTATGGAATGGAAACTAATCTCAAAAATATGTCGTAATTGTGATCCAATTTGACCCAGCTATTCTGCTTAGGTAACTTGTCCCAAAACATAAAAATATTAATTTGAAATATATGTTCACCTATGTTTATTTCAGTGCTTAGTAAAATACCCAGGGTAGGAAAGCAACTCAAATGTGCAATAGCAGGGGCGGAATGATAGCCCAGCGGGTAGGGGTTTGCCTTACGCCGGCTGGCCCATGCTGGCCCAGGTTCGATCCCGGCATCCCATATGGTCCCCTGAGCAACTCCAGGAGTAATTCCTGAGTGTAGAGCCAGGAGTAACCCCTGAGCATCGCCGGTGTGATCCAAAAAGCAAAAACAAAAAAAAGTGCAATAACAAAAGTTGTGGTATATATACATAATGGAGTTGCATAACCAAAAGAAATATCAAAGTTGCGCAGTTTGCAGCATCTTGGACAGAACTACAGGGTGTCATGCACATTGAGAAAAAATAAGACAGAAACACAAATATAGGATAGCTTAACTCATATATGGCATATAGATGAACAAATCAGGTATGGATTATATAAATTGACAATAAACTCTGGATACTGGAAATCAGACCTGAGACTACCAGGTCTTGGGGCAGTGGGAGAACAACTGGGTTTAATAGAAGTAACTGAAAAACAGAGGTGGAAGGTATGGAACATGTAAATAGGGTTAAAGGAATCAACAACATACTTTTCAGTCAACAAAAATGGGGAAATGGATAGTAACGAAAGAAAGCTGGACCCAAGTAACATAGGCGGGGAAGGGGAGAGGATGGTCATGGCGGGCGTAAGTGGCACTGGTGTGCAATAACCTTACAGATCAGTGCCATAAATTTGCACACCGTTGATAAACCTTTTCCCAAATTATAATAAATAAAATACAATGAATTATTTAACATATTTCACAGTAGTATTTATTCTGATTATATGCCTTAGCACTTTTTCAATTATCCAAGATCCAAGGACACAAGTTTATATGTGTGTGATTACATCCCCAGATTTATCCATTTATAGATTTACATCACCCTAAGCACTTATATATGAATGCACAGTGAAGCACACTGTACATTCATATATAGTGTCCAGTATTATAGTGTGCGCTTTCATGTGTAATATATATATGCATCATCTCCATTAAACTTTGTCTTTTTTAAACTTATAAGTTAAACATAGTTCAAAATAATATCACATTTATGCCGAAAATAAAATTTTATTTCTAACATACCTTTTTTTTTTTTTTTTTTTTTTTTTTTTTTTGCTTTTTGGGTCACACACGGCAATGCTCAGGGGTTTCTCCTGACTCTGCACTCAGGAATTACTCCTGGCGGTGCTCGAGGGGTTTCTCCTGACTCTGCACTCAGGAATTACTCCTGGCGGTGCTCAGGGGACCATATGGGATGCCGGGGATCGAACCCGAGCCGGCATGGGCCAGCCTCATGCAACGCAAATGCCCTACCCACTGGGCTATCGCCCCGGCCCCTCTAACATACCTTTAAAAGAGCAGGCATAATCTTTTCAATGCTTCTCAGTTTGAAATGTACATTTAAAATCAAAATAAAATAGTGACTTGTACCATGGCATCCTCCATGTAAGATTAAATGTAACTTGGAAGACACACTACTGTAAAGTATAATCTATGGAAGTCACAGGAAGAAGTGTATCTAGTATGAAAATGGAAGCTTAGAGTAAATGATTTTAAGCCTGTTTACAAAGCATTAACATTTAAGTGAAACTAGTGATTCTCTTTAAGCTGCTGATTCTCTTCTCATTTAACGTTTTTAATTATTTTCTTATGCAAATATACCATGAATCTCTGCTTAAAGCAGAGCAAACATTTCCTACTGACTTGGCAAATGTGTCATGGCAAAATTTCAGCACGTAAATACCGTTAATTATATATAGTCCAGAAGATTTTTGGAAGGCCTTTTATCTATTTATGTTTGTTTTTGTTTGGGGTTTTGGACCACATCCAGTGTTGCTCAGGGCTTACTTCTGGTTCTGTGCTCAGGTTTCATTGCTAGTTAGCATGTGTGGTGCAGGAGATCCAACTGGCATAGCTGCATGGAAAACATACACTCTATTATCCCTTAAGATAATTTATCTTTAGGGGGCCAGAGTCATAGCACAACAGGGAGGGCATTTGCCTTGCATGTGGCCGTAAGGAGTTCAATCTTTGGCATCCTATATGGTCCATGAAGCCCCAACAGAGATGATCCCCTAAGCACATAGCCAGGAATAAGCCTGGAGCACTGCTGGATATGGCCTCAAAACCAGAAAAAGAAGTAGGTTTTATTGATGTGGTGAAAGTATTATGATATGATATGATCAATATTTAGTTCTATGATTTAAAGAGCCTATGCCTCTAGACTGAATTTCGTAAGTGCTTCTTATTTTTATCACTTCTAAGGAGAAATGAGATGGCTAAAATTGACTAAACTTGAGTATTTACCTTGCCCTATGTAGAAACTTAGAACAAGTTAGAGCTGAGTATTGCATTTCTCCAAGTCTGATAGACTCATATATATTTTTTACTTTTTTGTTCAAATTTTATTACACTGCTTTTAGACACACAACTGCAAGATGCTCATGTCGAGTCCTGGTTCCACGGTGTTCCAACACCCATCCCTCCCACCAACCCATCTCCCATCACCAATGTCCACACCTCCCTCCCCCTCCCACACCTCAACTACTTGGCTGGTTCTGTATGTCTTTTCTCTCCTCTTTTATCTCTCCCTCCTGCCTACCCTTCCTACACATCGTAGAATGCAGTACATTAAAGGACATAACTGTTTCCACTAGTTTGATGGACCGCATGGCAGCAAGCAGCCGCGCAACCTTAGGGGTCTCATGGTCAGCTTCCGACAGCAAAGGTGGCAGGTAGTGCGGTGGGCAAGTCTCATCCGGCTGCTTCCGGGACCCCCAGAGGTGATGGGCACACTCCCAAAAACCCATCTGTCCTCCTGGGGGGCCCCATGGTCAGCTGAGCCTGGGGGAAAGCCGAGTTTCAGCTTCCCCAGCTGCGTCTGAGGCTCTGCATGCTATGGCTGGTCGCCCCAGGGCAGCTCCTGGGCTGGGGGCACCGGCTCAGACAAAATGGAGGGAAGAGCCGACCCCTACTCCATCTGACGAATTTCCAGTGATTCCCACTTCTGGGAGCTGCCTACCTGGGCTCAAACTCGTTTTGCTCTGTTAATCTGGTCTTGAGGTAGCATCCCTCCGGGGGTGGGGGGTGGGGGGCTGATATGCTGCAGAGTCTGGACAGCGAAGGTGCGGCTAGCGTGGTGGGCGGAGTCTCATCCAGCTGCTTCTGGGACCCCCAGAGGTGATGGGCCCACTCCCAAAACCCATCTGTCCTCTTGGGGGCCCCATGGTCAGCCGACTCATATTTTTAAAGCTTTGCTTCTGCTTAAGTATTTTACCTTGAAAGCAGACATTAAGAACAGAATGTCTTGTCAGGTTTAAAGAGCATCATTTTCCTTTTCGCCATCAAAATGTTCATTGGATTTTTCTCCAGTATTCACCATGAGAATATGGTAGTATTCCTGAAACTGCCCAAAAGAAATTGAGAGATGAATTTTAATATTGGAAACAAGAACACTTTTCTGGGCATAAATTATTGAAAGTGTTGAGAATTGTTTCCCCCACCCTTTTCTTGTTGAAAAGTATAAAAGGAAAGAAACCTTAATCAGAATCAATATTTAGAACCAAAGGATAATGCAGAGGATTATTCAAAAATAATGCAGAGTGTAATGTAAAGATCAGAAGTGTGCATAAGAGGATCTGCCCATGAGGGAATTTATTGATCACTTTGCATCCACCACGCTGTAATTCACCCTTCTCAAAGTGTTCTCCTTTACTATAAAAACATCCTTTGACCATGCAGACAAAAATGCTTTTAAGGGACAGAAATCCATCATTTCTCAGACTGCTAATATCCAAATAAATCTGCTTCATCTTCTCTGGCACGAATATTTAAATAAATCTGTTAATCTTGCATAAATTCTTACTCTTTAATATTGGTCTTTAAGGGCAGCACATAAATGAGGTTTTAGTAGCACTCCAAGGAGGCAAAATTGTAAAAGGCATAGGGCATCTCAAATGACTCTCTTTGGAGTTATGATTGTTTTGCTGGTGGCATTTTTTTTTTTTCTTTGGTCACACCCGGCCATGTTCAGGGGTTATTCCTGGCTCTGCACTCAGGAATTACTCCTGGCAGTGCATGGGGACCATATGGGATTCCAGAGAGAAACCCAGGTTGGCCACGTGCAAGGCGCCCTACCCTCCTGAACTATCTCTTCTGCCCCAGATGGTGGTATTTTTTATCTATTTATTTATTTACTTTCCATCACTCCTGTCAGAGCTTAGGGAGCAAGCAAACTTTGGTTTGGTGTATGCTAAAACTCAACTACTGTACTTTCTCTCTGGTCCCTTCCCTGGAGATTTTATCTCCAAGACTTGTTTGAACTGAACTCTCAACCAAATATATAATTACAGTTAAAAGTTGTTTACCCTGAACTGGTCTCTGGAATCAATGCAATGAACATATGATTAATTTCATATGTTCTTTTGTATTTTGGAAATCCTTGAATATAAAACTTCTTAAAAATTATTTTATGCTGAATATTTTTAACCCATTGAATGCACTTCTTTCTGTTAGGAATCTCCCGGCAGTGCATGGGGTGGGATCGGTCTGTGCAGGGGATAAATCCTAGGGCTTTGAACATCCATGAACTTTGAGCATTGACACTGATGACCCTGATCTCATTAAATATGATCTACACATGTTTAAGGACCTTCATGTTTTTATTCATGTTTATTCATTAGAACTTGTTTTTAAGATTAATTGGTTGTGTGAGAGCACTTTTTAGTTTAGAGTAAATTTTTAGCACAGCTGATAGGACATTTTAAATTATTTTATTAATTTTTTATTAAAGGCATAATATACAAAGTTACTGATAGTTGAGTTTTAGGCATACAATAATTCAACACCAATCCATCTACCAGTATCAGTTCCCTCCACCAGTGTTCCCAGATTCCCTCCCTACCATAATCCCCATTCCATCCCTGCCTGTAAATTTGACAGGAACATTACAAATTTCAGTAGTTGCTGCTTAGATCTCATGTTTAATTTGGTTGAGTCTGTGTTTTGGATATATGGATTTACCCCCTCATTCATATCATTGGTATAATGGAAGCCTTGACACTTTATGCCTATTACTTCCTGTTCTCTTCTTTCCCTCTTGATTTCTCTCCTTCTCCTTCTCTCTAAACACTTGTCAACGGTTGTCTAGGCATGCCCCTTTTACTAGAATACATTTCCTCATCTAGTATTCTTTTTTTTTTGCTTTTTGGGTCACACCCGGCGGCTCAGGGTTTTCCTGGCTCTGCACTCAGGAATTACTCCTGGCGGTGCTCCGGGGACCATATGGGATGCCGGGGATCGAACCGGGGCGGCCACGTGCAAGGCAAACGCCCTACCCGCTGGGCTATCGCTCTGGCCCATCTATTATTCTATATTGCACAGATTAAGCGAGGTCATCCTGTGTTTATCTTTCTTCTTCTGGCTTACTTAATGCAGCATATCTTCTAGTTCCAACTATGTTGCAGCAGATTGCATGATTTCATCATTCCTTGCAGCTTCATAGTTTTCCATTGTGTGTATATATCATATCTTCTCAATTACTTCATCTGTTGTTTGGACACCTAGGTTGATTCCACATATTTGCATTGTACTAAGTGCTGCGATGAGTAACAGTGTGCACATGTCTGTTGGAATGAATATTTTTGTGTTCTGGAGGTAGATACTCAAAGTGGAATTGCTGAGCCACATGGCAATTCAATTCTATGTTTACTGAGAACTCTCCATACCATTTTCCACAGAGGTTGTGCCACACAGCATTCCCACCACCAGTGGATGAGAGAGTTCTTTTTCACCATATCCCTGCCAAAACAGATTGTTCCTATCATTTTTTATATGTGCCATTGTAACTAGTGTGAGATGGTATCTTATTGTTATCTTAATTTGATTTCTTTGATGATAAGTGATGCTGAACATTGATCCATGCTTAGCATCAATACTGTGCATCCACCTGTCTTCTTCTGAAAAGTGTCTATTCATTTCCTATCCACATTTATTGATAGGGTGTTAAATTTTTTGTTGATCACTTTTTATATCCTGGATATCAAATCTTTAACTGATGTGTTGAATGCAAATATTTTTCCAATCAAGTTAGATGTATTTAGCTTGTAGTTTGTTTTTGCCATGCTGAAACTCTTTTACTTTATGTGGTTTGTATATTTGTATATTTTTTGTATTTGTATACAAAATTTGTATATTTTTTGCTTTGATGTCTTTGCCAGTGTATC
>JAJIBD010035842.1:0-31567 GCA_021461705.1 Cryptotis parvus
GGAGAATGTAAGATCAACTTTCATGATGTTACAATATCTGGTGAATTTAGGTCCTGAGACCATGACTAAGATCAGATACCCATTTCTTTCATTTGCCTATGATCTAATAAATAACATATTTACATGTCTTTCTATCTAGCTTAACAGGCCCTGCTATGGATGATTGGGACGCTCATATTAGAAATCATGCAATCCCCTTGACTTCTATTCGCTTTCAAGAATAAATCTAGGGGCGGAGCGATAGCCCAGCGGGTAGGGCGTTTGCCTTTCACGTGGCCGGCCCATGCCGGCCTGGGTTCGATCCCCAGCATCCCATATGGTTCCCGAGCACCTCCAGGAGTAATTCCTGAGTGCTGAGCCAGGAGTAACCCCTGAACATTGCCGGGTGTGACCCAAAAAGCAAAAAAAAAAAAAAAAGAATAAATCTATTTCCATTTTCCCCAAAAACTTCTGTGATTGGTTTTAGGACACAGGTGCCAGAGGTTCAAAAATCACAACTATTACTACAACTCTTCAGCACATTATTCTCATTCAGTTTCTTCACTGTGCATATTACTATGCTGATTTGATATCTTCTCAACTTCATTAATTAAAAAGTATAATTTAGAAAAGTACTCTTGAAAATGGGAGTTTCCTCTTGCCAGCTGCCAGGAGTAGAGAATTTAAGCTGTAAGCCTCATATATTTTAAACATGCCTTCAATTTCCCAGGGATCTCCTTAAGATTATGGGAGTTCACAGCTTATACAAGATCATATAGTCTGTCCCATAGCAGGGTTCACTGGAGACTAAGAGATAAGAGGCTTCACCTAGGTAAAAGGTTTCAAATAAACAGATAACCCCAGGATGCAAGATATTAATCTCATTTTAGAAACAGAAAGGGGCTCTGAATTGACAAGACACCCCTGAGAAACAAATGGGAATCCTCATGACTTTTCAAAGGTTTAGTTTTATTTTCAACAACGCTGTTTTCAAAACTATTACTAGTAGAATTTCATACATGAAATATTCCAACACTACACCCTCTACTAGAGTGTCCCATCTCTTTTGCCAATGTCAAAGTGACCCTCGCCCTCCACTCCTCACTGTGGTAAGTTTTTATTGGAAATCATTTCTCAGTTTCTGTTGCTTTGGGGTCTCAGTTATTTACCTCCTATTGTTCTTTTATTCCGCATATTAAAAAGATCATTCTGTATCTGTCTCCTAGCTTCAATGAGCATGATACTCTCCAAATATATCCATATAGCAGCTGATTATATGAGTTCATCTTTTCCTTGAGCTTAGTAGTGTTCTACTATGCGTATCTACCATACTTTCTCTATTCAGTCATTTGTTCTTAGAGAGTTGGATGTTTTCCAGATTTTGGCTGTTGTGAATAGTGCTGCAGTGAACATAGGAATACAAGTGTCTTTTCTGAATGGAGTTTCTGGGCTATTGGGGTAGAGGCCAAGATTTGGGATTGCTAGGTCATATAGAAGCTCAATTTATAGCTTTTTGAGAAGTGGCCATATTGTTTTCCAAAAAGACTGTACCAATCAACATTCCCACCAATAGTGAATGAGAGTCCCTTTTCCTTCACATCCACACAAACACTGGCGGGTTTTGTTCTTTGTTATGTGTGCCAGTTTCACTGGTGTGAGAATACTTAAGCTCCCCTGTTCTTTATAAGAAACACAAAACTCAATATTCCTATAAAAACTCTACACAAGGAGCTAGTATCTTAGTTCTATGCTAAAATCCTCCCAACAAGAAAGGTTTTTCCGGGCTTTTCAACAAACTTTTCTGTTTCTGTTATGTATCTTTATTCCTCAATAGTTCTTTCCTGAAAAATTTTAAACCATGGACCTCCAGTCATCATAGAGATGGTCCTATAGTAATATACTTTAAAAAACTGTCTAATTTAAATTTATAGTTTAAAAGAGGAAATAAGAATGAAGTGTCTCCCCCAGGAGTAATTCCTGAGTGCAGAGCCAGGAGCCTTGAAACGTTGTAGAGTGTGACCCCCCCAAAAAAGAATTAAATGTCTTATGACAATATTATTATACCTCACATTTGTAGTCATTTTTCTTTTTTTCTATTTTTTATTTTTATGATTTTCCTTTTGAAGGCCATACCTGGTAATGCTCAGGGGTTACTCCTGGCTCTGCCTTCAGGAGTCACTCCTGGCTGTGCTTAGGGACCATATGGGATGCTGGGGATTAAACCTGAGAATAAACATGCAAGGAAAGTGCCCTACACACTGTACAACTGCTTCACAACCCAGAGTCATTTTAAAACACATTTCTTAGATAGTATTAAATTATTATTTAATGAATGTGGCTAGGAAAAAGTAACAATGTTAAATATAAATGTAAAACAAATATTTCTTAGATGATATTTTTAGAATTTTCATGTTCTAAAAGTATTTAAGTTCTTTGTTAAGAGTAAGAAAATTGAAATTTCAAACATGGTTATCTTTTTGTATTAATTTTATTATATCACCATGAGATAGACAATTACAAACATGTTCATGATTGGGTTTCAGTCATATAGTGTTCCAGCACCCATCCCTTAAGTAGTGTACATTTCCCACCACCATTGCTTCCCGATTCCCTCCTCCCTCTGCCTCTATGGAAGGCACTTTGCCGCATCTCTCTCTCTTTCTCACTCTCTCTCTCTCTCTCTCTCTCTCTCTCTCCCTCTTTCTCCCTTCTCTTACCCATTGTGGCTTTCAATACATACATTTAGGGGTTATCATGTGTATCCCTTTGCCTAGGTTCAGTGTTCAGTTCTAGTCTGGCTCATGGCAATCTTTTAAAGATACATGTCAATATCATTTTTCAAAGAGTTAACTGAAAATGGTCTTCCACTAATTTTATTATACATTAGGAGCTGAAAGAAAATTTTTAAAAATACACTAGAGAGATAAGAGGCAAAGTGCCTGACATAGAGGAAGGCTGAGGGGGGAGGGAATCAGGGGACATTGGTGGTGGGAGTGGGCAGTGGTCGAGGATGGGTGCTGGAACACTGTATGACTAAAACCCAAACATGAACATATTTGCAACTGTATATCTCATGGTAGTGTAATTAAAAAGCACACTGCAGAGAGAGAGAGAGAGAGAGAGAGAGAGAGAGAGAGAGAGAGAGAGTGACAGAAGTGCCTGCCATAGAGGCAGGTTGGGGTGGGGGAAACAGGGGACATTGGTGTTAGGAAATGTACACTGGTAGAGGGACAGGTGTGGGAACACTGTATGACTGAAACCCAATCATGACCAACTGATTATGATTATGAATATGATTATGCATTGAACAACAAAAAGCAATTAGATGGATCTAGAGTGATAGTTCAAAAGTTAAGTCATAATTGATCAGTTAAAAAACAATTAATTGCCTCTTTATCTCTGGAAAATTCATTTTGTATCAAGAAGAATGGGGTTTTGCACATAGCCAGAATAATTTTAGTTTTTTTCTAGGGGCATTTCTTTTTTAAATCTGTTAATTATTACTCTGTTATCTTAATATGGGAAAACTTATTTTTACTTTATTTGTTGCTTTTCCTGTGCATGTAAGCAAAAAGAACAATACAATTGATACCTAGTACATAGAAAATATCACATAGGGGCCAGAGAGGAGGAGAGAGAGAGAGAGAGAGAGAGAGAGAGAGAGAGAGAGAGAGAGAGTGAGAGAGATAGAGTACAGTGGATAAGGCACTTGCCTTGTACCTGGCTGACTTGGGTTATATTTCCACATCCCATGTGCTCCCCAGAGCACAGTGAGGAGTGATCCCTGAGTGCAGTTAGGGAGTAAGTCCCAAGCACCATCTCTGTGACCCCTCAAATTAATAAGTAACATATAGTAACATATAAACACCTGCTTCCAGCATTTTGCACATGACCTATTTATAGCGTTTTTTAATTAAATCACTATGAGATGCACAGCTACAAATATGTTCATGATTGGATTTCAGTCATATAATGTCCCATCACCCATCCCTCTACCAGTGTATATTTCCCACCACCAGTGTCCCCATGTTCACAGTTTTAATTATAGGATAATTTGTTTCATCTTTTTTTTTTTTTTTTGCTTTTTGGGTCACACCCGGCAATGCTCAGGGGTTACTCCTGGCTCTGCACTCAGGAATTACTCCTGGCTGTGCGCAGGGGACCATATGGGACGCCGGGGACCCGAACCCGGGCGGCACAGGCCGGCCGGCAAGGCAAACGCCTACCCGCTGGGCTATCGCTCTGGCCCAATTTGTTTCATCTTAACCAGTACATTTTACATTGTGGTATCATTTTTTTTTTGTCAGCAATAATTATTTTCTTTCTCATATATTTATAGGTTATATATTTTATAATATAGGTTAATTAGTTTAATATTCATTATATAATATGCACAGTTCATAAACATTGCCCATTATGTATTTAGGTCTTTCAAATTTAGTGTTATAAGATGGCAACAATGATGAAAATGTGGCCATCAGCTATAATGCTCAGAATTGTCTCTTCACATATACATATGGCATCTTACATGCCATACATATATTTGATTGTTATTGAATTTTTGCTACTTAGGAATTGTACCTTCTTTTCACATAGCTAGCTTGAGTGCATGCATAGCATGACAGTCTCCCAGTAGACAGATGTTTTTAATGCCTCTGATATTCGCCAGAGTATTTTAAGGAATAAGGTGGCTGTTGCAATATTTGGTTATATAGGGTCTACCAGTATTGACTGTAGTAAAACACAACATAAGGGTCTGATTACTGAGGTGTGAAATCTATTGATGAAGTTATATTTTTTAGACTGCTAAACACAGAAATGGTGCATGTGAAAATACTGCTACATCTTATGGAATTGTCAAAATTATTTATGTGTGCTTAAAAAAATTGCGTATATGTTCTGAATCCCTTTTTAGAAACCAAATATCTTAACTGTATATTTTTGCATGTATATCTAATATTTTGCTATAATTGCAATTTATGATGATAACTAGAGTTTGGCTTTATAATTACTGTTGACTGGTATTCCTACCATGAAACTGTTTAAGTTTTTATAATTCAGGTTTAATTGATTAATATATTGGGGATTTAGGGTTACATCTGACCATGTTTAGGTACTTTCTCTGCATTTGTTCTCAGGAGTGACCTAAGGACCGCTGCTCATTTTCAGGAATACATTTACAGTGTTAGGAATTGAAGTATAAAACACAACATAAGTGTAAAACATAACACAATTGACTGCATACAAAGCCAGTGCTTTGTTTTCTGTACTATTTCTCTGACGCTGTAATAAACTTAAAGGAATTAAAATTCTTTAAGTTTATTTCCTGAAAAAGCTTCTGAAAGGCTTGAATAAGTCTATGTTATTAATTACTATTTCAGCCACTAGAATCTAAGATAGAAATTTTATTATATTTTCCTGTACAAGAATAAATTATTGTCAAATAGTGAAGAAAGTCATATTCAATTGAGGATTAAATTTTAATTTGTGATAAAATGTTTATGAACATCAAGATAATCTTGCTTTATGAAAATAAATTTATTTTTCATCTGGATATACTTTATTTTAAAAATAAAATAAAACACTCTTCTCCCAAATGAACAGGTTTGAATAAAAGCTGAATGTTCACAAACCCTGAAATTGCTTACAACTCAAGAATATGTTAATGTGACTTCACTGCATAGCTGAAATAGCAAAGTATATAAATTGAACTCGATAAGAAATTATTCAGATCACAGTTGAAAACTTATGACTTTCTTTCCTTTAGTCTCAGCGGCACGTCACATTTCACTTACCAGAAGGCTCTCAGGAAAGCAACGGTAATGGAAGACTGGGAGACCATGATGCAGGCAGTCTTTCCAGCATATTCCATGCCTTACAACATGGTTGTCCTCAGGAAGAATACTTTGACCATGCTGCACCAAACAACCGGACTGAAGGGGATGGCAACTCTGATCCTGAATCTAGTAAGTTACAACCCTCTAGTCTTGCAATAGTGGATTTATATTATATCTCAAGTCAGACTATTAAGATCCAGTATGACATTGCCCCTTGAATTGTGTCATATAGTTAATAGCATACACACAAAAAGTAATAACATATTTACAAAAGTAAAATACACAGTTGAGTGACATAGACAAAAATTTGTATTATAAAAATGTGTTATATGCATCATCAATAAAACTTATTTTAAAACAAGACCAAACTGGTAGTGCAACAGAGAAAACCTGAGTCAGGAAAACCTGACTCAGTCCTTATTTCCCATATTTTTTCCCAGCCTTCCAGGAGTGATCCTTGAACACAAAGATGGTAGTAAACATTGAGCACTGCTGGGTCTGGCCCCAAAACAAAAAACAATGCAAAAAAAATAAATTGATCATAGTTATTTTGTTTAGGCATAGATAATATTATACAAATACACACATATAACCAATTACTTAAGTGTATTGATTTATTTGTATAAATATTCATATAAATTATTTTCTATATTTCTATTTTAATAAAGATAAAATTCCAACGTTTAAAGATAATATAGACATATTGGGATAAATAAGAGATTTGATCCTTAGTTTAGAACAGTTAGCCTAAGATTTGTGATATTATCCTAAAATTGTTTTGTTTCATGTTATTATCTGAAAGACATTCAAATTACTGCTTGAGACTGAAGACATGAAAATAATTCTTTGAAAATTTACAAGATATAAAACTCAATAAAAGGTTATGAAAATGCTCCTAAATAAAGAAATTGATTGCATTTATTATGTTGAATATATACCTGTCGGTGAACACTGGTTTCCCAAACAAAATCAGGGAGCAGGGACAGGGATCCCCCTTCTTTTATATTTAAAAATACATAATTGGTTTTTATTTTTATTTATTTATCTTTTAAATTTTATTATATCACCATGAGTTAGATCATTACAAAGCCGTTCATAATTGGGTTTCAGTCTTACAGTGTTTCAGCACCCATCCCTCCACCAGTGCACATTTTCCAACATCATTCCCATGATTCCCTTCTCCACCTCCACCTGCCTCTATAGAAGGAACCTCTCTCTCTCTCTCTCTCTCTCTCTCTCTCCTCTCTCTCTCCCTCTCTCTCTCTCTCTCTCTCTCCCTCCCTCTCATAGTGTAAGGGTTGGCCACCCGATGGGGTGACTGACTGGGAGCCTAGGGCGCCGCACTTACCAAGGAAAACTCTGAGAGACCAAGTCCTATGCAAAAGCAAGGGTTTTATTAATAAGCGAGTATACTCGGGCTCATAGCGTGACCCCAAACGGTCAGTGGCTAAGAGCCCCGAGCCCTTCCAGGGAGGATCTTTTAAGGAATAATTCCCGCGCTACAGAAAAGCCCACGCATAACTATCCAATAGGTTTAAAATATCACATCAAGGTCTGTGCGCAGGCAGCCAATCACTCTGCACCAGGTAACCATCACCCACCAATCTGAGTGTGCCTAATACTTCTTTCCATATTTGGTGCGGCTAGATACACGCATGAGATCATGGGTCAGCAACGGCTATGCGTACTGGGCGGGGGGTCTCATAATCCTCTAATAGGAATTTGTTCTGGACCTTTTGTAGATAACAAAAAGGTTACTTCAAGATGAAAAGGACACTTAGGCCCTAAATTGGTAAATTTGCATGAGTAGGCCTGCCCTGGTTGGGAAAAGGGGGTTTCTGCCTTCTTTCAATAGAGTTCTCTTGTCTGCTGTTTGAGTGTTTTTAGGGATCCCCTTCTTTCCCAGGAGATCCATGTCCAGTGAACAGAGAAAAACTTCGCGAATCCAGCAAAGTTTCAAAGGGCTTTACTTTCACAGGCTCTGGTATACAATTCAATAATAGAAAACCCCAGACTTAAGGTTCTTAGCTGGGCCCTGTGCACATATAGGTTTAGAATCCTAAGACAAGATGGCCGTTACCACGTGCTTAGACCAACAGGGCAGAGAATGGAAAGAAGGAGAACAGAGGCAGAGGGTGAAGGAGAGTGAGAAGAGAGAAGGCTACTGCTTTTATATCTTTTCAGCCCTGATTGGCCCACATCAATGGATAGCAATTAAGGTCAATCCCTTCAGGTTTGCTTCTCCCAGGACCTCACCTAGTCCCATTGAAATGCTAATATTGCCCCAGCCAAGGTTTGTCCTTGAGGTTTCCCCTATAGGCCCTTTGCAGAGTGGGGGAAGGGTATGTATCCATACCATGGATATACCACTGCCAGGTGTATATTTCTCCAAGCCTTCACAAGATCCTTGACTTTACTTCATAGATATTTTGGATATTAGCCTTTAGATTTATTAGAGAGCCACACTTTGTTTGGAGGCAAACAGCATTTCTCTCTGATCTATTTTTAACTAAATTATACTTAGAGATCCAACATAGCCAGGTAAAATACTGGTAAGATCTGTCTAGTCCCAAGATGATTGTGGTAGCATGAGAGAAAATATTTTTACCAGCTAACATAGAATACATGGTAAGATATACTGCCAAATATAGTCGCAGATTCAAACTGTTTTCCTGCCCCTATCTACAGTGGTCTGTGAGGAGGTGACTCCAGGCAAGATGCAGAGGCTCTGGGCAGCAGTGTACTGTAACATACATTTATTTTTTTTTAATATCTTTTGCAACACAATATGGGAGGTCTAGAGAGAATACAGATGTTAAAGTGCTGCCCTTATATATCCCAGCACCATATGGGGTCCCTAAGCACTACCAGGAGTGATTCCTGATTGCAGTCAGGAGTAAGTTCTGAGCACAGGCTATTGTGGCAAAAAAAAAAAAAAAAAAACTATTAGGTGGAAATTATCTTTTACTATCTTTAGGAGAATTTGAGAAGGTTAAAAAATATGTCTTCATAAGTTTAGAAGAATTCACTAGTGAATGTGTCTGGTCTGGGCTTCTTAGTGTTTCATGTTTAGTTTGGGTCCATATTTGACAGTGCTCATTGCTTAATTCTGGCTCTGTGCCAAGGGATCACTTCTGGCAGGGTTTGGAGGACATACTTGCTGGCAGAGATTGAATCCCAAATTGACCCTGAGCATAGCAAGTGACCTACCTGCTGTACAAAGCTCTCTGACCCTGCAGCAATAATTTAAATGTTATTTCAATTTTGATGTTGATATATATGATCTCTTTATGTTTTCTTCTTCTTGCTGATTCAGTCTTTAGGGTTTCTAGGATCTAAGAAAGGCATTTTGCTCAGGTTATACAATCTAGTGTCAAGGGGTTGTTCATAGAATCTTGTGATTTTTTTTTGCATTTTTGTGCACTTTGCTTTCATTTCCTTTCATTTCTGATCTAAATTAGTAGAGTTTTTATTTTTGATTATAGCTAATATTTGCTCATATACTCTTTCAGAATAGTACTTGGGTTTCATGATCTTTCATATATTGTTAAATCACTATTGTTGATTTCTGTACTAATTGCAATATTCTTTTGGAATTGCTTTTTATTCTTCTAGCTTCTTTTGGTGTGGTATTAGCTTGTTGTGCTTTTTTTGTTTTCTGATGACTGCCCATAGAGCATTAAATTTTTCTCTTAGTTTTTGTTGTGATCCATATGTTCTGCCATGGTGTCTTCCATGTTTTTATTCTAATAGTTTTTTCAAGAATGTTTCCATTCATCATTAAAAGATGGCTTGCTATTAGCATATTGTTTAGTTTCCAGTATTTGAATTTTTCCAGTTTTTGTAATTTATTTTCCTCTTCAAAGAATTGTGGTCTTAGGCATTACTCACTGTGTTATAAATATGTCAAAAAGGAGCACAAGTTCTTCACCAAGGGACTGAAGGTATTTTAAAATTCCAGACGAGCTACATAAGAAAATATTGATGGAATTGAATGCAACAAGGAAAGCATATAAAGTAGATTTTATTTCATAAGGGAAATAATATAAAAATGAAGGTAGATAGATAGGGGAAATAACATAAAACTAAAAGCAGAGGGATAGAACAAGAGTTAAGACACTTCACTTGCATATGGCTGACCTTGGGTCAATCCTTGGCACCACATATTACCCCCTGATCACCATCAGGATTGATTCCTAAGCACAGAGTCATGATAAAGTCATGAGCACTACTGAGTGGGACCCAATCTCTAAAAAATTGAAGGGGAAATTACACTGACTCAAATGTAAGAAGGAAGAGAAAAGTTTTAGAAAAAATATGAGGCAGTTCTATGGGAAATATTAGACTTCATATGAAGGTAAACAATGAGTTATAGGAATATCCAAAAAGTTAAGGGGCTGAAGTCAGTTTACACCAGTCAGGGTGTTTACTTTGAATGCACCCAAACAGGGTTCAGTTTTTGGCACTGCATGTTGCCTTCTGAGGCCTATCTCATGTGATTCCTGAACACAGAGTGAGAAGTAAGCTGTGATCACAGCCAGTTGTGACCCAAAATAAAAAAGGGAAAGGAATGCTGGAAAGTTAAAAGAAAGAGAAAGAATCAGAGAGCCTATTAAAAGAAAAGCAGCATAAAACTTTCTAAACAGAGGGGCTGTAGTGATAGCCCAGCGGGTAAGGTGTTTGCCTTGCACGCGGCCGGCCTATGCCGGCTCGGGTTCGATCCCCCGGCATCCCATATGGTCCCCGAGCACCGCCAGGAGTAATTCCTGAGTGCAGAGCCAGGAGTAACCCTGAGCAATGCCGGGTGTGACCCAAAAAGCAAAAAAAAAAAAAAAAAAAACCAAACCTTTCTAAACAGAAAGAAAGAACAATATAGATTCCCAGAAGATGAGAGAATACTGATCCCTGTTGGGGTGGACCCAAGTAATCCACTATATCTGTATAGCACTGTATCCATAGGCCCTTATATTGAACTTTTGGCATATTAGTTGAGAGTCACTGTTGGGAATGCCAGTCCTCCTGAGTACAGCTTGGGAGTACACATGAAAAATAATAATTTCTATGTGAGTTTTGCTTACAGTCTCAAAGAAATTATAAAACATATCAGTTCATGTGAAAGGTTGTTAGATGGCCGTTCAAGTCAATACTAGAGAGAAAATGGCAGGGTCTGCTATTGTTTAACAGCATAGGCAAATTTAAACAAAAAGGAAATGAGACAGAAATATAAACACACACATATATATATATATATGGTGTGTGTGTATATATATATACATATATATATACACACACACATATATATATATATATATATATATATATAGTATTTTTAGCTAAAGAATCAATTCGGTAGGAAGATATAATAGTCATCAATAATATGGATCAATAGAACAAACAAATAGGCAAAGAAAGTAATTCCACGAATCTCAAGGTTGTGCGTTGATAGCAGCACAGTAATGCAGGGGATACATAGCTTATAGAAATAGGCAAATAATCTGGAAAAACATTAACAAGATATTGGCTGAGTGATAGTACAGCATATAGGCGGTCTATAATTGGAAACCCATATTGTTCTGCAACCCCCTGCCAAGAGTGATCCCTGGGTGCAGAGCCCTGATCATCACTAGGTGTGACCCAAAAAAGACAAAAATAAATAAATAAAAACCATACTTATCTTTTCTAACTGTATATCTCATGGTGGTATAATAAAATATTTAAAAAAAACACACTTATCTTTTAAAAAAATAATATAATATTGGAATAAAAAAATGACCAGCAAGTTTAATGGAAAAAATTTGGATAGCAGAAATTAAATTTCAAATATTTAGACAATTTATGACAATGGATTCAAAGTCATGTTATATAAAAGAGGAATCTTCAACAAATTATGCATGGAAAATTTAATAGCCATGTGCAAAATATTTAAACTAGAGCACTAATCCACCACACACAAAATTGTATTAAAAGTTTATCAAATAAATTTAGATTTAAAGTCCTAAAATATGAAATAAATTAAACAGCTGTTTACAGCCTTTGTGCTCAACAAGGTGAAAAAAAAAGAATGGGTTTCTATACAACAAAAATAATACTATCATTCAAATGAAAAGGCTTGTTTCTAAGTGGGAAAATATATTTCACAACATTTAGCTGGAAAGGGTTTGATATAAAAGAAGAGATAAAAAGTTAAATTGACCTTTGTCAAAAAAGATAAAAAGTATGAAAGAGCTAAGTGAAATCAATTACCTGTTATTATTTATGACCATTAAAAACTATATTGATATTGCCTCACGTATGTCAGAATGACCTATATAACAAAGGCTGGAAAGCAAGCTTTGTTGAGGTAGTGAAGAATAAGGAATACATGTATACTGTTAGTGCAATGGAAATTGGGAAAAGTTTTGGAACAAAACATAATGGAGGCATCTCAAAATTCTAAGAACAGTTTTACCATAAGAACCATCAATTCTACTTCTAGTTATGTAGTAGAAGAATGTCATTACATCAATTCACAAATTTCTGTGTATTCCTATATTCACTGTCGCACTAGTAATGATAACCAAGATAGAGAATCAACCTAAATAACCTGCACGTGCCCTACCTGCTGTTTTATAGCTCTGACTCAGTTGGATGTCTTAGTTTTTTTTTTTTTTTTTGCTTTTTGGGTCACACCCTGCGATGCTCAGGGGGTTACTCCTGGCTCAGCACTCAGGAATTACTCCTGGCGGTGTTCGGGGGACCATATGGGATGCCGGGGATCGAACCCAGGCCGGCACAGGCCGGCTGCGTGCAAGGCAACGCCCTACCCGCTGGGCTATCGCCTCCGGCCCGGATGTCTTAGTTTTGAGCATGTTTCATTTGCCAGGCAGAAACTCTTGAGTATGCTGTAGTCTCAGCTGTTTAATTTTTTGCTTCTCTTGCCTTTGCCAATGGAATCATATCATTGAAAACAACTTTGAAGTTCAAATCTTGGAGCATTCTGAGAATATGTTTTTCAGAGTATTTTGTTATGAATTTTGGACTGAGCACATATGTGTGTTGCCTCTGCCCATACAAAAATAATCAAGACCTCCCCAAAAATCTCTTGAGTAAAAAAAAAGCATTATTTTTAGATTTAAATGGTATTAATTATTTTTCAAATCAATATATTTCTCTTTTGAAACAGTTGAATCCTTCTATAATCTTTCAAATTATACAACAAACTTCAAAGTAATTCACTGTTGCAGTTTTTTAAAACCTGATTAGACATGTTAAACTACAGAAAGAGAAATAATTCCATCAACAATATTTACTCCTCAAAATAATTATTCAAATACGATGAGCATATTAACACTTCTAGCAAAAGTTAAAAATATTTCTACCATTTAATTTGCTTAATAAATATTGAAAGGAATTCTAAATGAAAAGAAAAAGAATATTATGCAATCTTAACAAATAATGATAAAATAGTAGAAGTAAAAAACAGAATATCATTTAATCTTTAGGAAACTAATAGAAGGTAATACAGTACAGAAGTTAAAACAACAGTAATATAAGACAATAACAAAAGTACAGGAATAAATGGATGGACTGGATCAATGCTGTAAAATGACAAATTGATATTCTCAAGCAAAAAGGCATTTTTTTTTTTTTTGCTTTTTTGGGTCACACCTGGCAATGCTTAGGGGTTACTCCTGGCTCTGCACTCAGGGATTACTACTGGCGGTGCTCAGGGGACCATATGGGATGCCAGGGATCGAACCGGGCCAGCACAGCGGCGGCGTGCAAGGCAACGCCCTACCCGCTGGGCTATCGCTCCGGCCCCAGCAAAAAGACATTTTTATATACTGAAATTATGACAAAACCATGTGATAGCTATGAAATAGACATCAGTTATAAATATTTTAAAAATTACATAGACTTGGGGCTGGAGCGATAGCTCAGCGGGTAGGGTGTTTGCCTTGCACGCGACGGGTCTGTGCCGCCCGGGTTCGATCCCCAGCATCCCATATGGTCCTCTGAGCACCGCCAGGAGAAACCCTGAGCATTGCCGGGTGTGACCCAAAAAACTAAAACCAAAAAAAAAAATTACATAGAATTAACTAGATAAATTACATATATTTCAAGGTGCTATAATAAAACACTTAAAAAAAAAATTTGTATCTGTCCTTTTCCTTCTGACTAATTTCACTCAGCATGATAGAATGACTGCATTCATTAATAGGATATAAATAGATAGCAGTGTTTTACTAAATATGGGAAATGGTAATGGCAGATTAAAACTCACCACTGAATATACACAAAAGAGACTTAAGTGATAAACTCTAAATATCTGCAGGGCTAGCCACAATGTGTAAAATAAGAGGGAGAGAGATGCAGAGACAGAGAGAGAGAGAAAGAGAGGAAACTGGGTTACCTGCTATTAAGGCGGCCTGGGGCGGGAGAGGGAGGGGTACATTGGTGGTGGAAATGGGCACTGGTGGAGGGATGGGTGCTGGAATACTGTATTACCAAGAACCAATTATGAACACCTTTGTAATTGTATGTTTCACGGTGGTATAATAAAAAAAAAATTTAAAAAAAAATAATAATTTGTAAATCAACTGTAGACTTGTTTCAAGTCTTTAATGGTAAATAAATATTGACTATGAACATATCACTAAGAGAATAACGTGAAAGAGAGAACTTTTTAAAAATTTGTTTATTATACCACTGTGAGATATACAGTTATAAAAGTGTAAAAGTGTTCATATTTGGGTTTCAGTCATACAGTGTTCCAGCACCCATCCCTCCACCAGTGCCCATTTCCCACCACCAATGTTCCCTGATTCCCTCCTCCCCCAGCCTGCATCTGTGGCAGGCAATTTTCAATTCTCTCTCTCTCTCTTTCTTTCTTCTCTCTCTTCTCTTGCACATTGTGGCTTGCAATGCATACATTTAGAAGTTACCATGTATATCCTTTTGCCTACTTTCAACGCTCAGTTCTATGCTGGTATTATCATTTACAATAATTATTAGTACACTGTTCCTTAAGAGAGAACATTTTTGATATGCTAAACCTTTATATTTCTAAATGAACTATTAATAATTATTAGCTCCCAAGAAAGAAAAGTATTTTCTCCATTAATTAGATTAGTGATATTGTTTATAACAGTGAACCACATAAGAAAGACAACCTTCTACTAAGGTGGAAGACCCTGGGTGATATGCTACTCCTTTTAAATCAGTTTATGTTTCATATGAGAGCTACCTCACAGAGAACTAATCATGTATAATAATAACATTATACACAAATAAGTTAATTTTGTGCAGCAGTCTTCGACCGAGCAACATGGACAGTACTTTGGGAAGTATAACTTTTCTTAAAAAGGAAATAAAATCTGTGTGCTGTTCTTTGCAGATAAAAACAATATACTAATATATCTTTCAGAAGACAGAAACAGGCTAAAGTGCAATGTGTAGAGTGTTTGCCTTGCACAAGGCTAACCCAGATTCCATCCCCAGCATCCCAGCATGTTTTCCCCAGAGCACCACCAGGAGTGACTGCTGAGTGCAAAACCAGGAGTAACCCCCTAAACACCACTAGTTTTGGCCCAAAAACGAAACAAACAAACAAAAAATGACAGAAAATGGAAAAGACATCAAGCAAATAGAAACAAGACAACAGTTGTTAGTGTATAAATCCCATTTACCTATAATCACTAAAATGATGAATGGTATGAACTTATTAATCAAAAGACAGAAAGTGGGGCCTGGAGTAATAGCACAGTGGGTAGGGCATTTGCCTTGCACGCAGCTGACCTGGGTTCATATCCCGGCATCCCATATGGCCCCCAGCACTGCCAGGAGTAATTCCTGAGTGAAGAGCCAGGAGTAACCCCTGAGCATTGCTGGGTGTGACCCAAAAAGCAAAAACAAAAAAAAAAGACAGAAAGTGCATGGATGAATTTAATTATTTATAATATGTAATCAAGACATTCATATTGAATGTAAGGAAAATTGTAACATCAGGCTTGAATAAGGATCCCCAACCAACAATGCACAGAAATGTCTAAGACTTCCAATTTTTATAGCTGATAAAACCGGTTTTCAACTGAAAATCCAAGCAGATACAAAAAAATAGATATCGTATATTTATCAAGGCATCAATTCTGCAAAAATACACATGGTTAAATCTATCTATATTCACTCCAGATGTGGGGGAATCAAACATAATGCAATATTAAGAACCCTCCAGGAATGCATTAACAACAATGTAATCATTGTAGAGGATATCAACTTCTTAGAACAGTGAAGAGATCATGCAGATAAAAAATTAAAAAGCAAATAATAACATTACTTGATGTTATTATAAGATTAGTAGATATAGAGAAAGCATTCACCCCCCATGTATATGAATGCATATTTTTCTCAAATGTACCTGTTACCATAGGAGATTATATGTTGGGACATTATAATAATGTGTGAATATTGAAATCATACAATGCATTGAATCTAATCGCTTTGATTATTAGATTAGAAATCAACAAAGAAAATTGGAGATACTTCCAAATACGTTCAGTCTGTATTCTAATAAGTCTTGTGACATTGAATGACTCAAAGGAGAATTAAAACAGTGCTGGAGTACCAAAGAAACAAATAATATATCAAAGCCTGTTGGAGGAAGTAACAGTAAAATTAAGAATGAAGTCTGTTGAAGGCCCACCCACATCAAAATCCAAGAAATATCTCAAATGAACAGTTCTAAAATTACTGATGTACGAGATAGAAAAGTAGGAACAAGTGGAGCCAAAACTCAGCAGAATGAAAAAAATAAAATATTTTGGAAATAGATAAAATATAAACAAAAAGACAAAATAATAGATTAATAAAACCAATAGCTTATTGTTCTAATTGATATTTAATGAAAACCTCATTTGACTCACCAAGAAGAATACCTTGATCAATGAAATCAGAGATAAAAGAGGTTAAATTTCACTGAGAAATACAACAGGTAGAAAAAGACTGCATAAATCAAAGTAGTAATGCAAATTTTCCCTAAGCACAAAGCTTGTGACCAAATGACTTTTCCAGTAAATTCTACAAAACATTCAAAAACGGGATACCTATACTTCTCTTCTGAAACACTGAATAGGTGGAGAATTCTCCCAAACAAATCTATGGAGGCAAATATCACTGTAATTACAGAGCTAATCACCCACAATAAAGCATGGTATTGACTAATATCTCTGATACATATTTGAATATATATGTACACAACTCTTCAATATATTAAATTAAGATATTGACTGATATCTCTGATATATATATATATAAATGTGTGTATATTTATGTATGTGCAAAGCTCTTCAGTCTTAGCAAATCATGCCCAACCATACATCAGGTCAATCTCTCTTCATGATGACTGGATTTATCTCATGGCTGTAAAGATAATTTAGCATATGCAAATCAACAAATGTGATGCTTAACAAAATGAAAAGAAAATAATGTATAATCAAATGGGAATAAGTTCAAACAATAGTTATTATTCTCGGTTTTAGTAGTGGTTTGCACTGGAACTTTGGTGGTGGCAATGATAACGTCTACAAATATTAGAAATGGGATGTTTGTCAACAAATCTTCATAACACTGCTTGGGAAACCCTTGAACTGCCACCCCACAAAAAAACCTAGAGGAAAGATGCTAAACTCCTGTAATTCCAAAAAATTCTAAATCCAATGGTTAGTTAATTAAATATAAAAATTTTAAAATATTCTACTTGCACATAGCTGACCCTAGTTCAAATCCCCATCACATATAATGACACATACAAATAGAAGACATATGTGTTATATTAAACAATCTTTGATACATAAATAAAATTATAAACATAATCACTATTACAAGTTTTATGGTAACAGTAATTTGTAAAAATTTACATATTTGTATGTTTAGAGAGTCAACAACATACTTACATGAGTGAGCAAATGACATGTATCTTTCTCCTGACATGTTCCACTTGGATCTACAGTCCACTAATGTTTTAGCAGAAGCCACTCTAATTGCTGAGAAATTATCAATTGATACTATTATAATAACTATATTAATATATAAATGCTTAATATATAACTATATTTAATTATATAACTTCATTTTATAGATTTATTCATTTAATAGCCTTGGGGAATTTGTCTTCTTTCTTAAACTTGGTTATAGTAAGTACTTCAAAACTAAAGTGTAAAAAATAGCTTTTCAATTTTTATTTAAGTGTAATTTAGATTCATACCTAGAAGGGATATTACTGAACAGTATATCGGTTCCTCTATGATTTTTCAGAAATATTCGTATTATTTTCCATATAAAACAAGTAAATTTACTTTCTCACCAAGAGTGAATAAGGGTTTCTTTTTTTCTCTACATTCCTCACCACTATTTGTTGTTCCTTTGGAAATAAGTTACTTTCATTAGTATTAAGTGATTTGTCATTTTGATTTTCATTCCTCTGATAACTAGTGATCCTTAAATTTTTTTATATGGCAATTGACGTTTGTATGCACTATTTGGAGAAGTCTCTGTCTCTTCTATTACTATTTCTTTTATATTCTTGCTGTTGTGTTTTCTAAGATTTTAAAGTTTTGGATATTACACATTTGCCAGTTTGATATATGATATTTTTCCTTCTTACTCCAGAGAAATATTTTGTTTTATTAGAGTTATGAAGGAGATATTACTATATAATTTTGGCCCACAACTGGCTGTGTTCAGAGTTGGGTGTAATAGTAAGTTTCTTTTTTAAATTCTAAGTTTAATTTTACCTTAGGCATCTTGATTTACAGTAATGTTAATGGTAGGATTTCATGCTTAAATCATTCTAACAGCACACACTCCAAGAATTTTAATTTTATTCTATTAAGATTGAGTCTGATTGGAGTGTGTCTGATTCCATCCTACATTGTCTCAGCATGCCATCCCCTCCCTACATCCATATTTTCATCCTCTTTCCTGGTAAGCTTCCTAAGGAAGACTAGTTATCATTTTCTTTGGATTTTTGTTATTCTGTTATGTTTATTTATATCCCCCATTTCAGATATATCATTCTATACCTGTCCCTCTCTCTCTGACTACACTCAATGTAATACTCTCCAGATCTGTCCATGCAGCAGCAGATTGAATGATTTCTTTGTACAGCATAGTAGTATTCCATCGTAGGTATGCAACATAGTTCGCCCAGTCATCTGTTCTTGGACACTTGGGTTGTTTCCAGATTTTGGCTTCCATGAATAGTGTTACAATGAGCATAGTAGCTCTAATGTATTATATGAATAGAACCTTTGGACCCTTGGGGTAGATGCTAAGAAGAAAAATTGTTGGCTCATATGAAAGCTTGATCTTTAGTTTTATGAGCTTGATTTTTTAGTTTTATGAAAAACTTACTGTTTTTCAAAATGGTTATACAGTCAACATCCCCCACCATCAGTGAATGAAGGTCCCTTTTTTCCCCACATCCATACCAACATTAATTTCAAGTCCTGTGTTGTGTGTAGTCCCACTAGTGTGAGATAAATCTCATTGTTCTTATATTTTCATTTCCCTGATGTTAAGTGATTCAGTGAATTTTTTTCATAAACCTTCAGACTTGTACATGTCCTTTTGAAGAAAACTTTTGTTCATTTCTACCCCTCATGTTTTTGTTGATGTTTGAATTTTTTCTTGTTAAGTTCTACCAGCCTTTTTTATATCTGGATACTAAGCCTTTGCCAGATACAAGTTTGATACAATCCCATTTTTTTACCTATTTTTTCCATACCTGGTATTGCTCAGGGCTTACCCCTTGCTCTGTGCTCAGGGATCCTTCAGCGATAGGAACTATATCCAGTGCCAGGATCACACTCTAGTTGGACAAAGAGACCAAGGGGCCATTTATGCCATATTTCAACTATGTTTTTGTCCCTGTATTTTATGAATTGGTATAACATCGCTTCATTTGCTTATTTTTGTTAACTTACGCAAGTTGTGAGATAATGGTTCAGTTTAATAATTTTGCAAGTGTCTAACTAGTTTCCCCCCAAATACAATTGCTGAGGAAACTCTGCTCTATATTATGCTCTTGGACTCTTTGTTGTAAATTCATATATATGATAAATTAGCTGTTCATAGATATGGTCTGTCTCTGGAATTTTAATTTTATTTTATTGATCAGATTGCCTTTTATTACAGTGCCACAGGTTTGATTACTATAGCTTTATATTATATTTAAAGATGAGTGGGATGCTTAATCTAGTCTTTTTTAATCAAAATTCTTTTGACTTTATAGAAATTTTTATTATCTTATATAAACTCCAGTAGTATTTAGATGTTCAATGTCATTGAAGTATACTACTTGAATTTTGATAGGTATTGCATTGAATCTGTTTAATACTTTGACTAAGATGGTCATTTTTTAAAATGTTAATTTTCTCAGACCATGCACACAGAGTAGTTTTGCGTTTTCTTGTTTCTCTTCTATTTAACAGGCATTTTTTCAATATTTAAGTTTTTGATTTTTAAGGTATTTGTAGTGCACTCATAGATGTGCAGTAGGAATAATATCAGATTGATTGGTTCTTTTTCCCTAAAGTATAGAGCATGTTAAAATAAACAATAAAAAAGTCACTGCAAGTTAATCTCAATTTTAATATTCAACTATATGTATTGTGAATTATATATTATGCCTGGTCTGGAAACAGTTGTTCTAGGTAGAATGCTGTGTTCCCCAACAATATCAGGGAATAGGATTAAATTCCCTTCTATGCCCAGGGACCAGCAGCCAGCAGATGAAAACTCATGAATCCTGCAAAATTTCTAAAAAGCGGGTCCCGTGAAAGCACAGAGGGTAGGGCATTATCCTTGCATGTAGCCGACCCAGGTTCGATTCAGCATGAGCACCGCCAGGAGTAATTCCCAAAGAGCCAGAGGTAACCTTGAGAGCATTGCATAGTGTGACCAAAAAGAAAACAAAGTTTCTAAAAAGCTTTTTTGTTTTGTTTTGTTTTTTTGGGTCACACCGGCAATGCTCAGAGGTTACTCCTGGCTCTGCAGTCAAGAATTACTCCTGGCGGTGCTCAGGGGACCATATGGGATGCCGGAATCGAACCTGGTTCAGCCATGAGCAAAGCAAACACCCTACCCTCTGTGCTATATGCTCCCGCCCTCTAAAAAGCTTTACTCATTCAAGTTCTAGCTGTACAATCCAACTTCAGGAAAACCCCAAGCTGGAGCCAAACCATGTGCTTGGATCAGGATCCTAAGCCAAGATAGCCACAGGACCCCAAACTATGTGCTCAGGTCGGAGAGGAGACCCAAAGAGCAGCAGGTAAGGAAGATGAGTGGACAGAGAGAGAAAGAGAGAGAGTGCCAAGCGGGCAGCGTCTTTCTTATGCCTCTTTAGGCCTCGGCCTGGCTCATAAGGATGGGTCTCAGTCAGGGCTATTCGCTTCAGGTGCATGCACCTGACCCAGGCCATACAAATGCTAATCTGCCAGAGTCTACAATCTGCCTTACAAGCTTTCCTACAAAGACACTAGTAAGATTGGGAAAGGGAACCTGAGATGAAATGAACCTCTGGATTAATACATGGGGAAGGAGAATATCTATACCATAAATAATTCTACAGCCTGATGTGTATTTCTCTAAACTTCCACTACATCCTTTTCTTTATTTCAGGGTAGTTCTGGGTACTAGCTTTTAGAATTACTGAGAACCACACTTATTTGCCAGGAGGCAAACAGCATTCAAGGAAGCTTATTTTATTTAAAGGAGAAACCAAATGCAGCAAGGAAAATCTTGGTAAAATTGTCCAGTCCCACAGAGAAGAAACGTGGGAGTATGAAAGGAAATACTTTGGCCCGCTAACATAGAATTCACGGTAGGAATACTGCGCCACATAGAGAATCACAGGTCCAAACTGTCTTTCTGCCACCTATGTACAATGTGACATGCAGGAGACATTTGTTTTTTTTTTTTTTGGAAAACAATGTAGTTGTTTTATTTAAAGGAAAATTTTATAATCTCTTCAAGAAATACCACTCAACCCATGTACATAGTTTGCACAAAGGGATCAATAACTTACAAATTCCTGGAGAGCATATTGTGAATAAAATGAACACCAGTACTAAAAACTATCCCTTTGTTAAATTTTCAAATAGTATATTTTATAAAATCACATTATCTAATATCTTCATTTCTCTAAATACAGGAACACATATCTACCAGATTCATTTCTCTATTCTCCAAGACACCTGCACCTTTAAAATGAACTCATCATTTCCACGAAATGTTGACTACATTCACTATCACTATCTTCCTGTTAATCATCTATTTGCTAGAGCGGGCACCAGTAATATCTCCATATGCCCTGTCTCATGCTAGTAGAACCCAAAGGCATCCGCTTGCTCCAGGAACATAAAGAGCCTCAAACAATTATATTAGGTCACGGGAATGACCAAATATAAATGTTACTGGTAATTGGCACATCATTACTACACGAGCAGTTTGCCAGGCTTGCCGTGCGGGTGGCATACTGTTGTAGTCACCTCTAAATAAAACATTTATTTTTTAAGTATTTTATTATACCACCGTGAGATATACAAATAAAAAGATATACAATTAAAAAGTTCATATTTGGGTTTTGGTCATACAGTGTTCTAGGACCCGTCCCTCCACCAGTGCCCATCTCCCACCGCCAACGCCCCCGGTTCCCTCCCCCTTCCCCAGCCCACCTTCATGGCAGGTTCTTTATTTCTTTCCCTTTCTCTCTCTTCGCTTTTCCTTCCCTTCTAGACTATGGATTACAGAACATACATTAAGAGGTTGCCATGTGTATCCTTTTGCCTCTATTTAATGCTCAGTTCTAGGTTGGCATTAGTACCCTCGACAATTATTTGCACACTGTTCCATTTTCTGTCTTACCTAATCTCTGACTCCCACACATTTGTGATAATTTCCACTTTTGACAAGACCTCCTGATATATGTTTCACTTGACTTTGGATATTGGTATCATAATATGTGCATATATATTTATGCCATGCAAATAAATGCAGTCATTCTGTATCTGTCTCTCTCCTTCTGGCTAATTTCGCTCATCATAATCTTCTCCATGTCCATCCATTTATAGGCAAATTTTATGACTTCATTTTTCCTAACAGCTGCATAGTATTCCATTGTGTAGATGTACCAAAGCTTCTTTATCCAGTCATCGATTTTCAGGCACTCTGGTTGCTTCCAGATTCTGGCTATTGTGAATAATGCTGCTATGAACATAAAAGTAGGGATGGTGTTTCCGCTGCGTATTTTTGGTTTCCCAGAGTAGATTCCCAGGAGTGGTATGGCTGGGTCAAATGGGAGTTCAATTTCTAGTCTTTGGAGGAAAGTCCATATTGTTTTTCCAGAAAGGCTGTACCAGCCGGCATTCCCACCAACAATGGATGAGTGTCCCCTTTCAGGAGACATTTCTAGGCAAGATGCAGAGGCTCTGGGCAGCTGGGACCAGGAGCTCATTAGGGCATGTACTCCAACAATGCCCAATATTTAAATAAATGTATTTAGAACATTGAAATACTAAATGTGTCAAATATAATATAGATTATGTTATTAAAATTCTGGATAATATCTATTTCAGCAAATTTTAACAAACTAGTATAGAATTATTCATACTATTAAGTTTTAAATTTGTAACTAAAAATAAAAAGTTTGTAACTAAAAGAAAGTTTTTGCAAACATATTTTATCAACTTACAATTTATTTACAATTTTGTGGAATTTCAGAAGTTCAGATTTATTCAGTTTTTTTATAAGTGTCACTACCTCCTCAGTAAAAAAAAATCACTATCATATATGGAATATTAGAAACAGAGTAAGGAAACAACAAATGTCTGACCTTTGGAACTGGACATTTAATCTACAGAACTCATCTTACCTTGGAGGAGTGATGGCTTGGTGAGACCCTTAGAAGACACTGTTCTGTTGTAGGGTAGGTAACACACTGTTATATGTGTGGTGTTGTAATGATGTATGCATTAAAAGTATAATTAACAATATTGTAAATCATGCTACTAATAAAAATGGTAAAAGTATAAGTTATAAATAAATAGAATTCTAGAAAAGGCTGATATTTCAGTCCTAAAAATAGAGCACATTATTTCAATTTTGCCTGAACAGTTTTTATTTCACTAGATTATACTAAAAATTCTACATGTATGGGAGTGCATTATTAATTTAAATTATAAAGTAGTGTGATTTTTTGTAAAAGTATGCAAGGATCTAGAAAAATGTTTTATATAAGTGATTATATAATAATAATAATGATTGTATTATATAATCATTCTAATTATATTGGTATATTGCTTGTGTGTGTCTCTGTGTGAAACAAATTTAAAGAAAGACATAATAAAATGAAAATAATTGTGGAGTGTGGGGAGGTCATAGAATTATATCCAGAATTTTTTTTTTTTTTTTTTTTTTTTTTTTTTTTGCTTTTGGTGTCACACCTGGGAATGCTCAGAGATTACCCCTGACTCTCCGCTCAGGAATTATTCCTGGCAGTACTCATTGTCACTTAGTATAAGGGAAACAAATAAAAATGAAACTGAGGTATTCACAGTAGTAAAAATGGCTTCACTGTATCACTTTCTTCCGTCTCATCATCGATTTTTTTCGACGGGCAAAAAAAAATGGCTTATGACAAAAATAACTGAAAAACATGTGTTGGTAGGGCTGTTGAAAAAGAAACCCTATTCACAGTTGTTGAACTGTCAGCTGGTCTACCATTAATGCAAACTAATACGGAAATTATTATGGAATGGAAACTAATCTCAAAATATGTCGTAATTGTGATCCAATTTGACCCAGCTATTCTGCTTAGGTAACTTGTCCCAAAACATAAAAATATTAATTTGAAATATATGTTCACCTATGTTTATTTCAGTGCTTAGTAAAATACCCAGGGTAGGAAAGCAACTCAAATGTGCAATAGCAGGGGCCGGAATGATAGCCCAGCGGTAGGGCGTTTGCCTTACGCGCGGCTGGCCCATGCTGGCCCAGGTTCGATCCCGGCATCCCATATGGTCCCCTGAGCAACTCCAGGAGTAATTCCTGAGTGTAGAGCCAGGAGTAACCCCTGAGCATCGCCGGTGTGATCCAAAAAGCAAAAAAAAAAAAAGTGCAATAACAAAAGTTGTGGTATATATACATAATGGAGTTGCATAACCAAAAGAAATATCAAAGTTGCGCAGTTTGCAGCATCTTGGACAGAACTACAGGGTGTCATGCACATTGAGAAAAATAAGACAGAAACACAAATATAGGATAGCTTAACTCATATATGGCATATAGATGAACAAATCAGGGTATGGATTATATAAATTGACAATAAACTCTGGATACTGGAAATCAGACCTGAGACTACCAGGTCTTGGGGCAGTGGGAGAACAACTGGGTTTAATAGAAGTAACTGAAAAACAGAGGTGGAAGGTATGGAACATGTAAATAGGGTTAAAGGAATCAACAACATACTTTTCAGTCAACAAAAATGGGGAAATGGATAGTAACGAAAGAAAGCTGGACCCAAGTAACATAGGCGGGAAGGGGGGAGGATGGTCATGGCGGCGTAAGTGGCACTGGTGTGCAATAACCTTACAGATCAGTGCCATAAATTTGCACACTGTTGATAAACCTTTTCCCAAATTATAATAAATAAAATACAATGAATTATTTAACATATTTCACAGTAGTATTTATTCTGATTATATGCCTTAGCACTTTTTTTCAATTATCCAAGATCCAAGGACACAAGTTTATATGTGTGTGATTACATCCCCAGATTTATCCATTTATAGATTTACACATCTAAGCACTTATATATGAATGCACAGTGAGCACACTGTACATTCATATATAGTGTACATTATTATAGTGTGCGCTTTCATGTGTAATATATATATGCATCATCTCCATTAAACTTTGTCTTTTTTTAAACTTATAAGTTAAACATAGTTCAAAATAATATCACATTTATGCCGAAAATAAAATTTTATTTCTAACATACCTTTTTTTTTTTTTTTTTTTTTTGCTTTTTGGGTCACACACGGCAATGCTCAGGGGTTTCTCCTGACTCTGCACTCAGGAATTACTCCTGGCGGTGCTCAGGGTTTCTCCTGACTCTGCACTCAGGAATTACTCCTGGCGGTGCTCAGGGGACCATATGGGATGCCGGGATCGAACCCGACCGGCATGGGCCAGCCCTCATGCAACGCGAAATGCCCTACCCACTGGGCTATCGCCCGGCCCTCTAACATACCTTTAAAAGAGCAGGCATAATCTTTTCAATGCTTCTCAGTTTGAAATGTACATTTAAAATCAAAATAAAATAGTGACTTGTACCATGGCATCCTCCATGTAAGATTAAATGTAACTTGGAAGACACACTACTGTAAAGTATAATCTATGGAAGTCACAGGGAAGAAGTGTATCTAGTATGAAAATGGAAGCTTAGAGTAAATGATTTTAAGCCTGTTTACAAAGCATTAACATTTAAGTGAAACTAGTGATTCTCTTTAAGCTGCTGATTCTCTTCCTCATTTAACGTTTTTAATTATTTTCTTATGCAAATATACCATGAATCTCTGCTTAAAGCAGAGCAAACATTTCCTACTGACTTGGCAAATGTGTCATGGCAAAAAATTTCAGCACGTAAATACCGTTAATTATATATAGTCCAGAAGATTTTTGAAGGCCTTTTATCTATTTATGTTTGTTTTTGTTTGGGGGTTTTGGACCACATCCGTGTTGCTCAGGGCTTACTTCTGGTTCTGTGCTCAGGTTTCATTGCTAGTTAGCATGTGTGGTGCAGGAGATCCAACTAGGCATAGCTGCATGGAAAACATACACTCTATTATCCTTAAGATAATTTATCTTTAGGGGCCAGAGTCATAGCACAACAGGGAGGGCATTTGCCTTGCATGTGGCCGTAAGGAGTTCAATCTTTGGCATCCTATATGGTCCATGAAGCCCCAACAGAGATGATCCCTAAGCACATAGCCAGGAATAAGCCTGGAGCACTGCTGGATATGGCCTCAAAACCAGAAAAGAAGTAGGTTTTATTGATGTGGTGAAAGTATTATGATATGATATGATCAATATTTAGTTCTATGATTTAAAGAGCCTATGCCTCTAGACTGAATTTCGTAAGTGCTTCTTATTTTTTATCACTTCTAAGGAGAAATGAGATGGCTAAAATTGACTAAACTTGAGTATTTACCTTGCCCTATGTAGAAACTTAGAACAAGTTAGAGCTGAGTATTGCATTTCTCCAAGTCTGATAGACTCATATATATTTTTTACTTTTTTGTTCAAATTTTATTACACTGCTTTTAGACACACAACTGCAAGATGCTCATGTCGAGTCCTGGTTCCACGGTGTTCCAACACCCATCCCTCCACCCGAACCCATCTCCCATCACCAATGTCCACACCTCCCTCCCCCCTCCCACACCTCAACTACTTGGCTGGTTCTGTATGTCTTTTCTCTCCTCTTTTATCTCTCCCTCCTGCCTACCCTTCCTACACATCGTAGAATGCAGTACATTAAAAGGACATAACTGTTTCCACTAGTTTGATGGACCGCATGGCAGCAAGCAGCCGCGCAACTTAGGGGTCTCATGGTCAGCTTCCGACAGCAAAGGTGGCAGGTAGTGCGGTGGGCAAGTCCTCATCCGGCTGCTTCCGGGACCCCCAGAGGTGATGGGCACACCCCAAAACCCATCTGTCCTCCTGGGGGCCCCATGGTCAGCTGAGCCTGGGGAAAGCCGAAGTTTCAGCTTCCCCCAGCTGCGTCTGAGGCTCTGCATGCTATGGCTGGTCGCCCCAGGGCAGCTCCTGGGCTGGGGGGCACCGCTCAGACAAAATGGAGGGGGAAGAGCCGACCCTTACTCCATCTGACGAATTTCCAGTGATTCCCACTTCTGGGAGCTGCCTACCTGGGCTCAAACTCGTTTTGCTCTGTTAATCTGGTCTTGAGGGTAGCATCCTCCGGGGTGGGGGTGGGGGGCTGATATGCTGCAGAGTCTGGACAGCGAAGGTGGCGGCTAGCGTGGTGGGCGTAGTCTCATCCAGCTGCTTCTGGGACCCCCAGAGGTGATGGGCCCACTCCCCCAAAACCCATCTGTCCTCTTGGGGGCCCCATGGTCAGCCGACTCATTTTTTAAAGCTTTGCTTCTGCTTAAGTATTTTACCTTGAAAGCAGACATTAAGAACAGAATGTCTTGTCAGGTTTAAAGAGCATCATTTTCCTTTCGCCATCCAAAATGTTCATTGGATTTTTCTCCAGTATTCACCATGAGAATATGGTAGTATTCCTGAAACTGCCCAAAAGAAATTGAGAGATGAATTTTAATATTGGAAACAAGAACACTTTTCTGGGCATAAATTATTGAAAGTGTTGAGAATTGTTTCCCCCACCCTTTTCTTGTTGAAAAGTATAAAAGGAAAGAAACCTTAATCAGAATCAATATTTAGAACCAAAGGATAATGCAGAGGATTATTCAAAAATAATGCAGAGTGTAATGTAAAGATCAGAAGTGTGCATAAGAGGATCTGCCCATGAGGGAATTTATTGATCACTTTGCATCCACCACGCTGTAATTCACCCTTCTCAAAGTGTTCTCCTTTACTATAAAAACATCCTTTGACCATGCAGACAAAAAATGCTTTTAAGGGACAGAAATCCATCATTTCTCAGACTGCTAATATCCAAATAAATCTGCTTCATCTTCTCTGGCACGAATATTTAAATAAATCTGTTAATCTTGCATAAATTCTTACTCTTTAATATTGGTCTTTTAAGGGCAGCACATAAATGAGGTTTTAGTAGCACTCCAAGGAGGCAAAATTGTAAAAGGCATAGGGCATCTCAAATGACTCTCTTTTGGAGTTATGATTGTTTTGCTGGTGGCATTTTTTTTCTCTTTTGGTCACACCCG
Source organism: Cryptotis parvus (assembly GCA_021461705.1). NCBI lineage: Eukaryota > Metazoa > Chordata > Mammalia > Eulipotyphla > Soricidae > Cryptotis > Cryptotis parvus. The sequence goes on from JAJIBD010035842.1 coordinate 28,784, forward strand.
GCCATGTTCAGGGTTATTCCTGGCTCTGCACTCAGGAATTACTCCTGGCAGTGCATGGGGGACCATATGGGATTCCAGAGAGAGACCCAGGTTGGCCACGTGCAAGGCGCCCTACCCTCTGAACTATCTCTTCTGCCCCAGATGGTGGTATTTTTTTTATCTATTTATTTATTTACTTTCCATCACTCCTGTCAGAGCTTAGGGGAGCAAGCAAACTTTGGTTTGGTGTATGCTAAAACTCAACTACTGTACTTTCTCTCTGGCCCCCTTCCCTGGAGATTTTGTCTCCAAGACTTGTTTGAACTGAACTCTCAACCAAATATATAATTACAGTTAAAAGTTGTTTACCCTGAACTGGTCTCTGGAATCAATGCAATGGGAACATATGATTAATTTCATATGTTCTTTGTATTTTGGGAAATCCTTGAATATAAAACTTCTTAAAATTATTTTATGCTGAATATTTTTAACCCATTGAATGCACTTCTTTCTGTTAGGAATCTCCCGGCAGTGCATGGGGTGGGATCGGTCTGTGCAGGGGATAAATCCTAGGGCTTTGAACATCCATGAACTTTGAGCATTGACACTGATGACCCTGATCTCATTAAATATGATCTACCACATGTTTAAGGACCTTCATGTTTTTATTCATGTTTATTCATTAGAACTTGTTTTTAAGATTAATTGGTTGTGTGAGAGCACTTTTTAGTTTAGAGTAAATTTTTAGCACAGCTGATAGGACATTTTAAATTATTTTATTAATTTTTTATTAAAGGACATAATATACAAAGTTACTGATAGTTGAGTTTAGGCATACAATAATTCAACACCAATCCATCTACCAGTATCAGTTCCCTCCACCAGTGTTCCCAGATTCCCTCCCTACCATAATCCCCATTCCATCCCTGCCTGTAAATTTGACAGGAACATTACAAATTTCCAGTAGTTGCTGCTTAGATCTCATGTTTAATTTGGTTGAGTCTGTGTTTTGGATATATGGATTTACCCCCTCATTCATATCATTGGTATAATGGAAGCCTTGACACTTTATGCCTATTACTTCCTGTTCTCTTCTTTCCCTCTTGATTTCTCTCCTTCTCCTTCTCTCTAAACACTTGTCAACGGTTGTCTAGGCATGCCCCTTTTACTAGAATACATTTCCTCATCTAGTATTCTTTTTTTTTTTTGCTTTTTGGGTCACACCGGCGACGCTCAGGGGTTACTCCCTGGCTCTGCACTCAGGAATTACTCCTGGCGGTGCTCCGGGACCATAATGGGATGCCGGGGATCGAACGGGCCGGCCACGTGCAAGGCAAACGCCCTACCCGCTGGGCTATCGCTCGGCCCATCTATTATTCTATATTGCACAGATTAGCGAGGTCATCCTGTGTTTATCTTTCTTCTTCTGGCTTACTTAATGCAGCATATCTTCTAGTTCCAACTATGTTGCAGCAGATTGCATGATTTCATCATTCCTTGCAGCTTCATAGTTTTCCCATTGTGTATATATATCATATCTTCTCAATTACTTCATCTGTTGTTTGGACACCTAGGTTGATTCCACATATTTGCATTGTACTAAGTGCTGCGATGAGTAACAGTGTGCACAGCATGTCTGTTGGAATGAATATTTTTGTGTTCTGGAGGTAGATACTCAAAGTGGAATTGCTAGGCCACATGGCAATTCAATTCTATGTTTACTGAGAACTCTCCATACCATTTTCCACAGAGGTTGTGCCACACAACATTCCCACCACCAGTGGATGAGGAGTTCTTTTTCACCATATCCCTGCCAAAACAGATTGTTCCTATCATTTTTTTATATGTGCCATTGTAACTAGTGTGAGATGGTATCTTATTGTTAATCTTAATTTGATTTCTTTGATGATAAGTGATGCTGAACATTGATCCATGCTTAGCATCAATACTGTGCATCCACCTGTCTTCTTCTGAAAAGTGTCGTATTCATTTCCTATCCACATTTTATTGATAGGGTGTTAAATTTTTTGTTGATCACTTTTTATATCCTGGATATCAAATCTTTAACTGATGTGTTGAATGCAAATATTTTTCCAATTAAGTTAGATGTATTTAGCTTGTAGTTTGTTTTGCCATGCTGAAACTCTTTTACTTTATGTGGTTTGTATATTTGTATATTTTTGTATATTTGTATACAAAATTTGTATATTTTGGCTTTGATGTCTTTGCCAGTGTATCCAGATAATTGAAGGGAACTTTAAGGTCCAAATCTTGAAGTGTAAATATAAGTCTATATTTACCTCAGCCTTTTTATAGTTTCTGATTGGATCTTAAGTCTTTGATCTACTCTGAATTAAGTTTTGTATGAGGTCTATAATAAAAAATCTAACTTTAATTTCTTATGTATAGTTATCCAATTTTACCAGCACTATTTGTTGAAGAGGGATCTCTTTACTCCATGCCATGGTCTCAGCTTCTTTATAGAAAAATTAGCTGCCTGAGATAGGGAATTTTGTCATAATGTATTTAATGCTGACCCATTGATATAGATGAGAGGGTCTATCTATATTCCAGTACCATGCAGTTTTGATCATATAACTCCATAGCTTTCTAAAACAGTTCCAAAATAGGTAATTTAAGACCCCCCAATTTCTTATTTTTAAGTGGTTTTGGCTATTTATGTTCTTTTCTGCTTCCATACAAAGGTTATTATTGATGTCTCTAGAACCTGCAAGAATGTCATCTGAGTTTTGTGGGTACTGCATTGAAACTTAGGTAGGATAGTCATTTTAATAATATCAATTC
>JAJIBD010035845.1:0-17067 GCA_021461705.1 Cryptotis parvus
CTTTTTTGCAGTTTAGGTCACACCCGACAGTCCTCAGGAGTTACTCATGGCTCTGCACTCAGGAATTACTCCTGGCAGTGCTTGGGGACCATATGGGATGCTGGGATCGAACCGGGTCGACCGCATGTAAAGGCAAAGTGCTGTCCCCCGCTGTGCTATTGCTCCAGCCCCTCCCCACTTCCTTTCATGGTTGAATATGTTTCCTTCACTTGACTACTGAGGGGGTCCCTTCCGATTCAGGACTGCAAGAAGGGGAAAGGTTAGCCCCAGTCATTTCCACATTTATCAGAAAAAGCAAAGGGCATCCAGAGAGATAGTACAACAGGTGAGGTGCTTGCCTAGCATGCAGTCATTCTCAATTTGGTCCATGGTACATGGTCCCCGGAGCTCCACCAGAAGTGATCTCTGAGTCAAGAGCCAGGAGTAAGACCTGAGCACTGCTGGGCCTGGCCCCACAAAACAAAGCAAAAAAAAAAAAAAAAAAAAAGTGGAAAGAACATTTAATTTCTTTTTTTTTTTTTTTTTTTGCTTTTTGGGTCACACCCAGCGATGCTCAGGGGTTATTCCTGGTTCTTCGCTCAGGTGCTCGGAGGACCATATGGGATGCTGAGGATCGAACCCGGGTTGGCCGCGTGCAAGGCAAATGCCCTACCTGCTGTGCTATCGCTCCAGCCCCCAAATTTCTTGATCTTTGTTCTTGACTAGGAAGGAAGTGGGTGGGTGGTTAGATGTGAATATAAACCTACAGCCCTGATGAATTCCTTTGATTACTTAAAATTCATGTACATCTCTTTCTACCCTAATCTACCCCCACCATATACATATTTTATCTGGAATGTGCTCACTCCTCCTTAGGGGAGAACCTAAAGATGCATCAGCATCTGCGCAGCCCAGAATCTCTCGCTCTGGGTAGTGTACAGGCCTCTCAGGGGCAGTGGGCTGCTAGGGCTCTCGTTATTAAAGCCAAGGGATGGGGTCTATGGTAAAACAAAAGATGGCAAGGCAAGTGACAAGGCTTGGGGAGTGAGGAACAACAGAACTTCCCTGAGCTCTCCGAAAATGTAGTGGACACACCACTTTCGGACACACTTTGGGTGATCTCTAGTAGGTCTGGACACCTGTGTTCTCCATGAGCCAATATATCGTTTGTTTGCTACTGCTATACCGGGCATATGTGAAACATGATTATGTATCTTTATAGACACAAATGGTAGAAGTAATTTTTTTTCCTTTGGTAAACGAGGCCTATGCTCATAAACCAATCTCATCAAGAGTAACTTAAGAATGACAATCTTATACAGGAACCAAGTTAAAACGGCACGATTATGCAGGCCTTAACTGCTTACATTTTTGTGAGTTTCCTTTTCTTTGGAAATTGTCTTCTCTTTGACAGCTATTGAGTTCACAAAACTAGCATGTAAGCTGGGCGTTCAAAAACTTAAAAAAAAGATACACACGATAACCTCTAAGTATATGTATTACAATCCACAATATGTAAGAGAAGAGAGAAAGAGAGAGAAAGAGAAAAGAGAGAGAAAAGAGATAAAGAACCTAAAAAAAAAACTTGCTGGGAATCGCGCACAAGTCCATAGTATTGCAGAGAATATGGCATGAAACTCGCAGATGCCCAAACAGAATGGTCTCGGAAATTCAAGATCCAAGACCAGATCCGGTATTTTCCAGTTGTTCGATAAGAGAAGAATGAGGATTGCTATTATCGTTCTAGCAATCTGCACCTGTAAAGGTGGAGACCAGGCTGAGGACCAGCTGACCTGTCCGCTACATGGTATTGGAAGTTCTATGTCCCAAGTCAGCTTATGTTCCTGGTGTTCTTTCTAGAACAGAGTAGAAACTGTGGGCCCAAGCCTGCCGAGTGTCGCCTCTGGAAGGCAGGTGCCCAAGTTCTCCGCGCATGTTGGGCTCAGCGAGCGCCCAATACACGTGGACGTACCCAACTTGTCCACATTACAGGCTGCCAGGAAGAGGCGTGGCTCGCCGACACCAATGGGTGGGCTGAAGGGCGCGCGCGTGCGCAGTGCGCGAAGTGGGCGGGGCCGTCTTAAGGCTTTCGGCGGACGGGGGCTGACGAGGCTCAAGTTGGAGGGCTTCGCGTCTGGGCACAGCTGGCTGCCGGGGACGCTAGGGTGAGTGGTTCCGCGGGGAGTGGAGGGTTGGGGACCCGATCGCGGTGGGGAGTGGGTACGGGGGCGACACTCCAGGGGTGCTCGGGACCTTGGGCTAAGCTTGGGAGGCTGGACTGGCCTGCCCGAGGGGCGTTTTCGGCCGGCTGCGAGTAAACAGAACCTCGGTTGCTGGAGAGCAGCGGGCTTGGAGCCCAGGCGGGTCCGGCCGGTGTCTGCCCTGCCGGAGGACCTGCCGTGGACCCGCGCGGCCCGGGCCGGCGTAATGGTCTGTGTCCTGGCACTGGAGAGGCGCGGGCAGCCCGCTCCGGCTGTGGTGCCCGCCGGGTCCCTGCCTCCATCGCACCCAACCCGTCCCTTCCGCGGGGGTTAGGGGCTCTTCTCCCTGCCCGCCCCTCTGCTCGCCCAGCCCCGGCCTGCACGCCCCCGGCGCCCCCATGCACCTCTCGGGCCTCTTTAGTTTGTTACGTACTCGGAGTCCACAGGGAGAGTTGGGCAGCTGCAATCCATACGTCACTAAGCCCCGCCGCTGTGAATTCCCATTGTTCCCCCCCCCCCCCAAGTCTTAAGGCTCGCAGGGCCGCTCACTTCCTTTCCAACTGCTCTGCTCTTGTCCTGAGCCTTAGGTACATGCAACTTTGAGCTCCTCATTGGACCAGGCTTCCTCTCGGCTTAGGGTCTGCAGCTTTACGTTCCCTTGGGTTGAGGGAAGCATTCTTCAGTTTTAAAAACGCTCCTCAAATAAAAAAAAACAGGGGGGGTGGCGGAGCGATAGCACAGCTGGGAGGGCGTTTGCCTTGCACACGGTGGACCCGGGTTCGATCTTCAGCATCCCATTTGCTTCCCGAGCACCGCCGGAGTAATCCTGAGCGCAGAGCCAGGGAGGAACCCCTGAGCATCGCCTGGTGTGACCCAAAGGGAAAAAAAAGAAAAACAAACAACAACAACAACCACCAAAAAAACCCCGCAGCCTCTCCCTCCATTTTTCTCCTGGTGTTGGCTGCGCCTTCTCCCATACCCCTGGGGTGTGTGAATCAGGTCTCTGCGCCCCAGTAATCAATGATGGGGCAGCAGGTTTGGGGTCAGATCCTTTCCTCAGTACCTGAGCAGCACCAGACTTCAGACCAGCACAGACCACAGGGTGGTAGGTGAAACCTGGCACAGCTTTGGACTCCCCAAATGAACATATAGATCCTTAGTCAATGCCTGCAATTCAGGGCCAGAGGTAGTACAGGGGGAGGTGCTTGCCTTGCACGCAGCCAGCCTGGGTTCGATTTCAGGCGTCCCATATGGGACCACCATATTGAGCACCACCAGGAGTGATCCCTGAGTGCAGAGCTAGGATAGACCCTGGGCACCACCGGGTGTGCCCCCCACCGCCCGTGTCTGTGTTTTTAGAGACAGTTCTCAGCCCCCAGTCCAGGGAACAGGTTTTTCTTTTTTTTTTTTTTTTTGGGGGCCTAAGAAACTTGGTTTTTCTTCCATCAGTCTAGAATTAGGGAAAGTGAGAAAGTGCCAGATTTTCTTTGCATTGGCCCTGCGTGTGTGATGTGATGTCTGAGTGTTGGTGGGGATGGCTGCCGGAGTTTGAATTTTTGGCTAAGAATGCCCTGGCAAGAGGAAAGCTGTTAACAGCTGTTTTCTGGAAGAACAGCTCTGGAGAGGTCCCCATAGGGAGGTGTTTTATTTCAGCCTTATCGATGCCCTGTACCCCACCCAGACCTGAAGGTGGGCTGCCCTGGGGCCAACTCAGTACTTGCTGATACTGTCAAAAGTACAAACATTGAGTAATGTTGGTAGGGGAGAGACAGAATGAGGGGTTTCTGGCCTTCCCAGAGGGAAGCAAAAGGAAAAGGGGGGCAGGAGGGCAGATGTGACCTCAAGTTAGTGACCAGCGAGTGCGTGAGGCTGAGGACAGAGGTCAGGGGTCAGAGAAAGAATCCGAGATTGTGTTTGAAGGGGATGCAGACAGAAGCGGCAGCTCTGTAGGAAAACGGGGGCCAAGGGTCTGTATCTGGTGGAGCTGCGGCCTGAGAGGAGCAGTCCTGTCAGTGGACCAGGCACTGTGAGTGAGACCCTCAGGGACTGTGACCTGGCGCGGTCCCAGCACCACACAGACGTTTCTCCCGCAAAGAAGAGTGAGCACGCCTGAGCTGTGGTCCTGTGGCTTTTCCTCCAGGCTGGCCTTCAGTCTCTGAGAGAGGGGATGGGGAGCCTGGAGCTCCAACTTTGTCAGCCCGGCCCTGGGCTGAGCTGGCTGGAGCCTGGATGATGCAACTTGGCCTCTGGGCAGAAGGGGTAGTTGGTGTTTTGTTTGCCTGTGAGGGGCAGCGGTGCCTCCTGCTTCTGCAGCCCTTGGAGGGAGGGGATTGTCTCCACAGTGTTTTGTAGATTTGGCTTTTGTTGTGCTCTAATTATGCTGGAAATGAGAGAATACCAAAAGGGCATGTTCAAAATGAATGGTTCTTGGCCTTTATCTTTTGAAAAGAGACTGTTTGGACCCTTAATTACTGTTTTACTAATCCCTTGGCTGCTGTGAGGTGTTATTTGAGTTAGCATTTCCCCCTGCTCTGCTCACACACACCTCCTCACACACCCCCCAATTTGATGTGTTAAGTATCCTGGGATGGTGCTGGATTTAGCTGTCTGTTTAGCTCAAGTACACACACACACACACACACACACACACACACACACACACACACACATATGTATATACATTTTTCTGGTGGGAGATGGTGCTCACAGTTTCTCCAGGCTCTCCCCTCAGGGACCCCTTCTGGGTGGGGGTGGAGGTGGGGGGGAATGGGGTGAGGTTTGGTTGGGGACTGGGGAAACTAAATGGGATGCCAGGAATTGAACTCAGGTTACCTGTGTGCAAGACAAGCACCCTACCCACTGTGTTATCTTTCGGCCCCTTCTAAATCTCTCTCTCCTCTCTCTCTCTCTCTCTCTCTCTCTCTCTCTCTCTCTCTCTCTCTCTCTCACACACACACACACACACACACACACACACACATCTCTCTTGTCACTCGTCTTCCCATTGTTCATCAATTTGCTCTCGAGTGGGTGTAACGTCTCCATTCGTTGGGAATGAGGTCCACTATTGTTACTGTTTTTGGGGGTGTTGCAGGTGTGGCTGCAGTGCCCAGCTGCATCAACAGGTGCCAGACAGGAGACAAGCTTGTCTACACCCAGGGCTCTGCCCCGTGGGCCCTGGATGGTTGATGGTCTGACATAGAAAAGACTGGGCCCCCTGGGATGAACCCAGAGCCAAGGCAGAGCCTGGCTACCTGTGTTGTATCATATATATATATATATATATATATATATATATATATATATATATATATATAAACACACATATATAAATATATCTTATATACATATATTATATATAATATATAAAATATAATATTTTTTCTTTTTAGGTCACACCTGGTGATGCTCAGGGGTTACTTCTGGCTCTGCACTCAGGAATTACTCCTGGCAGTGCTCAGGGGACCATATGAGACATATATATCCCATATATATGGGATATATATAAAATTATATATAATTATATAAAATATATAATATTTTATATATTATATATAAAATATTAGAAAAATAGAAGCAAAACATTGCTTCTATTTATATATATGTGTGTATATGTGTGTGTGTGTGTGTGTGTGTGTGTGTGTGTGTGTGTGTGTGTGTGTATTTACCCAGGTGAGCTGCGTGCCCAGTGAGACTCACATACATGGGGCATAGCTGCTACCGGCTCTCCCTGTGCCCAGCTGCTCACGAGGCGCCCGGGAGGAAGGCGGGTTCTAGCCCTGGCCCACCACCCCAGCAGAGCCTCGCAAGAAGGTAGAGGAATCCCCATACCATGAGGGCCTCCATTTTCCACATTCGGACTCCCCACTTGTCAGAGCTCCACCCAGCAGAAGAGCTGATCCACAAGCCCAGTTGTTCTTTTTGCTTTTTGGGTCACACCCGGCAATGCTCAGGGGTTTCTCTTGGCTCTGCACTCAGGAATTACTCCTGGCGGTGCTCAGGGGACCATATGGGATGCCAGGGATTGAACCCAGGTCAGCATGGGCCAGCTGCGTGCAAGGCAAACGCCCTACCCACTGGGCTATTGCTCTGGCCCCGTCTCTTTGAACCTTTAAAGAGGACCTATTGTCAGTCATTGTCAAGCTTTTCCAGGAAATTGAAGAAACACTCCCAAGCAGTTTCTATGAGGCACATATCACCCTGATACCCAAATCAGGCAGAGACATCACCTAAAAAGAAAATTACAGGCCAATCTCCCTGATGAACACAGATGCAAAGATCTTCAACAAAATACTAGCAAATAGAATCCAAAGACTGATCAAAAACATCACTCAACATGACCAAGTAGGATTTATCCCAGGGATGCAAGGATGGTTCAACATTCACAAGTCAATCAACATAATATACCACATCAATAAAAGGAAAGCTAAAAACCATATGATCATATCAATAGACACAGAGAAAGCATTTGATAAGATCCAGCACTCAGGGGCCGGAGTGATAGCCCAGCGGGTAGGGGCGTTTGCCTTGCACGCGGCCGGCCCATGCCGCCCAGGTTTGATCCCGGCATCCCATATGGTCCCCGAGCACTACCAGGAGTGATTCCTGAGTGCAGAGCCAGGAGAAACCCCTGAGCATTGCCGGGTGTGACCCAAAAAGCAAAAAAAAAAAAAAAAAAGATCCAGCACTCATTCAAGATAAAAACTCTCTACAAAATGGGAATTGAAGGAACTTCCTCAATATAGTCAAAGCTGTCTACTGCAACTCCACAGCAAGCATTATTCTCATTGGGGAAAAATTAAGTCTTACTCCTAAAATCAGGGACAAGACAAGGTTGCCTATTATCACCACTTTTATTCAACATAGTACTGGAAGTACTTGCCATAGCCTAACTGGGGAAGAAAAAAGACATTAAGGGCATCCATATAGGAAAAGAAGAGGCCAAATTCTCACTATTTGCAGATGACATGACACTGTACACTTAGAGAACCCCAAAGTCTCTACCACGAGGCTCCTAGAAACAATAGATATGTAAAGTGGCAGGTTACAAAATCAATGCCTAGTCCCTTTGATTTGCGGGTGAAGTCACTCACCTTGGTCAGGGGCCCAGAGAAGCAGGACAGGCTGGCCTTGACCCGACCCCCTCATTGCTTCTCCCCCCAACACTCCGCTCCACTCCAGACCTTCCCACCCAGGCTGCCAGACTGGCTGTCCTAAAGCCAAGCCTTTTGTTGGAAGGGGGGGGAATGGGGGTTGCCGAGGACAGATCCCAGGGCCTCATCCGCACCTGTGTCTGTTCTATGGAGCCACATCCCTGGTGCCTGGAACTCTAGCTTTGCTCTGTTTCCCTTCTCCCGTCTTTAGTGGTGTCCACATATCCTAAGGACACTGTGGGCATGCTGGCCTGGCGTGCAGAGAGCTCTACCACAGTGGCCCTTTCTGCCATTGCAGTCTCTCGTCCACTCTTGCTTTATCCCCTCCAGGCACTCAGAGCTGCTTTCCTGCTCTCTTCCTGTCACTCTGCTCCCACCATGGCCCAGCTGGAGCATGGCCCTGCCCGTCCCCACCGCTGAGTCTGTCCCACCAGAGGAAATGCTCCCTTAGCCCTGTGTCTGCAGCACACCCAACTTGGCCTTCCAGAATGTGAGGGCTCTCAGGAAACTGCTGGTGGGAGAGTTGTGAGGGAGCTCAGGAAATGGGCCGCCACCCTCCCTGCTCTGAGTGTGAGCATTGTGCTGGCGGCCACCTCCCACAGCCTCCCGCGGTCAGGTGGCAAGGCCAACCTCTGTTGTGGTTTGGTCTTACTCCTTTGCCAGGAATATTGAATCCCAGGAGTGCGCTGTGTGGTCTCCCAGGCATCCCCCCCTTCACCTTCTCTCTCCCCACTGCCAGGTGCTGGCGATGATGAAGTTTCTGCAACTGCCAAGAACCCCTTTCCTGTGTGGCCTGCTCTGGGCCTTCTGGTCCTGGGTGCCAGGGCCGAGGATCCTGGAGCCAGCAATGCCCATCATGGCATGGCCCTGGATAAACACACGTGCATGACCAAGAGTGCGTATTCCATCCGGGCAGCAGCAGCGATACCCTCTGACATTTACTCTTTGTACAACACCTGGACATTTCCCCAAGGATGATGTTTTGTCCTTATGTCCCTGTGCAAACATGCTCTTCTCATGGTTATGCTGCAAATGGAGGGTCCTGAGGCCAAGCAGGGGACCTGGCTGGCCTGAATGTCTTCTCCGTCCCGCCCCTGCCCGTGACAGCAAGTGGCACATGCAGCGCACCTAATGATAGTGGGGAGGGAACCCTGAATCAAGAGCTCGGGGTTCTTGAATGTGACAAGGCCTTACCAACTATCTTTGAGAACATTCAGGCATTGAAGCACCTCTTATAACTTTTGTACGGGACCCGTCAGCTTCATATATGATACTTGAGTTAGCCTCGAATGGTTTTATGAAATGGCCATTTAAATGTGTCACCCTCCCGAGGTTCCATACAGAGTAGGATGTTGTGTGGGGCGTGGGGGACACTCACAGTCTTGGCAGCATAATCGGTGAATCATTGGAGCTCTTCCCTGCACCCCTCATGGCCTTGCCAAGATCTGAGACCCTAGAGTGTGGTCTGCCCCTATTTCTGTTAGCTTTTCTGGACTCGGGAGCGTGAAGAGATGGAACATGTGGGTCCTTATGGTTTCAGCATGATTCCTGTGTCCCGGCCACGGCGGTGAGTCTTTCCTGTTGGTTTCCAGGCACATCATGGAGCATCTTGAAGGTGTGATCAACAAGCCTGAGGCAGAGATGTCTCCATAAGAGTTGCAGCTCCATTATTTCAAAATGCCACGACTATGATGGCAACAACCTGCTAGATGGGCTGGAACTGTCCACAGCCATCACGCACGTCCACAAGGAGGTGGGTGGGCCAGGGCTCGGGCAGGGCAGCGAAGGTGGTGTGCTCCAGCCAGCCCCTGCTCTTGCTGATGTGTCCCTGTGTGACTGCCTTGGCTGCGTCCGCCTCCCTGGTTTGGGTGCTTGCTGGGGGCCAAGCCAGAGTGTTGTGAACTGGAGCGGGAGAATCTGCATCTAAAAGCCAACCATATTCAAGGAGCAGAGCAGGGGAGGGTCTACCTCTTAGGGGAAGGGTGGGAGTCAGGACCAAGGCTGGGGGGATTCAGCAACATGAGATTCAGTGTCTTGGAGTTTACAAAGCCCTTTCAGGCCTTCGCCACTACCAGAGTGTGGGCAGGGGCAGGTGTTGAAGCTTACTGCCATTTGATGGGTGCGGGGACCTCAGTCCAGAACTTAGGTCTGGGGCCAGGGAAGTGACGCAGTGGTGGAGTGCAGCTCCTGCATGCAGTAGGCAAGGCTCAACTCTTGGCACCCCTGAAGATGGAAAAGGAAACACCTTTGTATCCCTCTCAGCCTCGCTGCCTCTGTAGGGGAGGAGAGTCAGTTTGCAGGCAGGTGTGGTCTCTGGCAGCTGGAAGAGTGGGTCTGTGCGTGCTCCATAGCCCCATGCTGAGAAGCACCATAGTGGGGAAGACAGTCAGGAGCTCTTCAGGAAGGTGATGGCCACAGGAGAGTGGGAGAGGTGGCCAGGCAGGGGCTTATCAGGTGAGCTGGGGAGCCCTCTCCTCACTTACCTGCTGCTTGGCACTGCTGACTTCCTCCTGATGACCCCAGGACATTGTCCAGTGCCATAACTGTTTCTACATTATCAGGCCCATGCATGCTAGGGCTGACCTTCAGAGCCTGAGGTATGAGCTTTTCCTGGGGATAAACCTGGAGGTTATGACTCTAGCATTAATTCTGTGGGAAAGCATCAAGCTTTCTAGAGTAAACATGGGGCCGGAGCGATAGCCCAGCGGGTAGGGCGTTTGCCTTGCATGCGGCCGGCTCATGCTGGCCTGGGTTCGATCCCGGCATCCCATATGGTCCCGAGCACTGCCAGTAGTAATTCCTGAGTGCAGAGTCAGGAGAAACCCCTGAGCATTGTCGGGTGTGACCGAAAAAGCAAAAAAAAAAAAAAAAAGAGGGGACAGAAACATATTTTTGTTTGTATTTTGTTTATTTGTTGTTGTTTTTTGTCCACACCTGGCAGTGCTCAGGGCACCTCCCACTTCCTCTTAGCCAAAAAGCCCCAGAAGCGACGCTTAGGGCAATCTCCTGGCTCTGTACTCAGAGATCACCCCAGCAGAGCTTAGAGGACTGTATGGGGTCCCAGGGATCCAGCTGGGTTGGCCTTGTGCTGCAAATGCCCTACTCACTGTACCATTGCTCCAGCCCCAGAAACACCATTTTTAAAAACACAAATGTAAGGGCCCACTTTAATCATTTGGCTCCTAAGTTGGATGAATGGGTTCCATTCCTGGTATATGGTTTGTGGCTTCCTGGAAGTAGCTACCTACTGCATTGAAGTCTTTGGATGCAGAGAGTGTGGACCTTGGGAGTAGCTGAGCTCTTCCAGAAAGTGTGGCTCATCCTTGTCTAATCTCTATTTACAGGAAGGGAATGCACAGGCACCGCCAATGAATGAAGACGAACTCATTAACTTAATAGATGGTGTTTTGAGAGATGATGACAAGAACAATGATGGCTACATTGATTATGCGAATTTGCAAAATCACTGCAATAGATGTATTTGGTCATCTTCTAGTTTCATGCAAATGTGACCCATTGTAATGTGATTGAACGTTTTCCGTGACACAATTCCAACTACTGCTACAGTGTTTTGGTGAAAACCTGTAGTAGTTTGTTACACTGGGGTGAGACAGAAGAAGTCAAGAAATGGAAGAAATGGGGCTTATTGACTCCCCAAGTACTGCCAAATCTCTTATTGGGCGAGATTTGATTAAGAGCCCCTGGAAGAGTATTGGGTCTTTGGAGCAGAGCACTCAGCTCTAGAATTCTGCTCTCTCTTGATTTTAATTCATGTTGTGTGAAAAGTAAGACAAGCTTTGCCAAGTGGACACACTTCTCAGTTCCAGTGAATCAAAGGGATGAATGAATGAATGCCAAAGGTTTTCCCCATGGTTCCCCCTCCTTCAGGCTAACATAATCAGTGTTTGAAAGTTCTCCCTGTCAGAAACCCTTCCCTCAGGCTAACATGATCAGTATTTGGTAAAGTGGTCAAAATGATTTCCGCCTCTGAGCTTGTCAACGAGTGTTTATGAGGCGGTTTCAGAGCCACAGCCGAAGAATGTCAGATACTGAGTTTTGCTGCCTACAGAGTTGCCGGGTCTCTGTCTCCTGACACCTCAAAGTGACATAACCACTGATCATGTGATGAATTCTTTTCAGTTTTTCACTGAAAAGTAGTTTTTTATAAAACTACTGCCACATCCTAATACGTAATTTTTTTATGTCTTCTTCAATCTGGGAGATTTTTTAAGATGTAAAAGTGTTCTCTGTTCTAAATCAATTGAAATATTTTCACGCTTGCTTAGTATTTGTATTTAACTTTTGTCTGTAGGGTGTCACTTTGCAGTTTAGAATCTTAGGAATGTTGGACTTGACCCCTCCTCTGCCCGGTTCAGTGGGTTCACAACTGCTAGTAGGTGTGGCCTGAGAGAGAGAGGGGACATGGAGTCTGAGGTGAGCTGTGCTTAGAGGGAATGTCTGAATTACCTCTTTTATCCCGGCTACATTTATGCAGATCAGGGAAGATTAGAAAAAGTCTAAAATCTGTTTTTTTGTTTTGCGTTCACACGGTGATGCTCAGGGGTTGTGCTGACTCTGCCTGCATTCAGAAATCACTTCTGGCAGTGCTCGGGGGACCATATGGGATTGAACCCTAGTTGGCTGTGTGCAAGGCAGTGCCTTACCCACTGTACTATCTCTCTCCGGTCCCAAGAAATCTAAAGTCTTAGCAGAATCTCTCTCTCCTTCCCACATCGAGGCGCAACCGACACTCCTTTCACAGTAGAATCTACTGGTTGAAAATGAGAAGCTTTAGCTTTTGGGATTGGCTTTGTGGGATGTGATGGAGAGGCTGTAAGGAGAGACCCCAAGAGGATTGCCGAATGGGATGAACCTGGGTACCGTGCTGGAGATGTATAGAGACCTATTTTCTTTATTAAACTATTCTTATAAAAAAGCTTGGAGTATTTGTAAACATGATTTCTTGTGTCACGTATTTGTGCAATCAGAGCTGAATTATAAGCTATTCTTGTAATATCTAATTATTTTGAAAGATTTATATAATGATCTCTGGATATATGACCAATAAACGTGATGAACAGTGTGAAGAGCAGCGGTTTTGTCTGTCTAGTCTGTTGTAAGAAGGGTTAGTTTTTTCTTTCTTTTTTCTTTTTCTTTTTGGAGTCACACCTAGCAATGCTCAGGGGTTTCTCCTGGCTCTGCACTCAGGGAATTACTCCTGGCGGTGCTTGGGGGACCATATGGGACCCCGGGATTGAACCCAGGCCGGCTTGGGCCGGCCGAGTGCAAGCAAAAACACCCTACCCGCTGGGCTATCGCTCCGGCCCAGGGTTGGTTTTTCTTTTCCTTTTTTTTTTTTTGGGGCGGGGTGGGGGGAGGTCACCTGCAGTGCTCAGATGACTTCTGGCTCTGCACTCAGTAATACTCCTGGCTCTGATTTTATCTATTACTCTTCATGATGTTTTACCAAGGCTTAAAATTGTTCAACCTCAGTAACTCAATTCCTGAAGAAATAATAATGAATAGAAAAAAAACCTATGTACTCTGAAGATAGACCTCCCATGTAGCCATGTGGATTTTTATATGTTTGTTTTGGGGTCACGCCCATCAATGCTCAGGGGATACTCTTACTCCTGGCTCTTTACTCCTGGCAGTACTCGGGGATAATAGGGGTGCTGCTTTTCTCTCTCTCCCTCTCGTGCCTCTTCCCCTCTCCCTCCCTCTCTTCCCCCTTCTCTCTTACACATTTGTGACTTGCAAGACATACATTTAGGGGTTATCACATATATCCCTTTGCCTATGTTCAGTGTTCAATGCTCAGTTCTAGTCTGTTGTTACCATTTGGTTTCTTGTTTCCTTCACCAGCACCAGTGTACATTTTCCACCACTAGTTTCCTTCCAGCCCCCTTTACCCCAGTCACTTCTCTCTCTCTCTCTCTCTCACTCTCTCTCTCTCTTTCTCTCTCTCTCTCTCTCTCTCTCTCTCTCTCTCTCTCTCTCTTTCCCCCATCTTGGACATTGCAGGCAAACTTTTTGTTTCTTTTTTGGGTCACGGCGTGCTCAGGGTTACCCCTGGCTCTGCACTCAGGAATTACTCCTGGCGGTGCTCGGGGGGACCATATGGGGTGCTTGGAATTGGAATCTGGGCCGGCACAGGCCAGCGCGTGCAAGGCAAGCGCCCTACCCACTGGGCTATCGCTCTGGCCCCAAGCAAACATTTTTAATGGCTGCAGGGTGAGTGAATTTATTATCATGGCTATTTATCCATATGTCTTTGATAAACACATTAGAATTAGAATATTTTAAAATTGTGCTTAAAACTACTGGTGGGGGGAGGGGGAGGCAGTGCACCAGAGTGATAGCACATTGGGTAGAGCATTTGTCTTGCACTCAACCTACCGAATTTGATCCCGGCATCCCCCATATGATCCCCTGAGCATTGCCAGGAGTAATTCCTGAGTGCAGAGCCAGGAGTAACCCCTGAGCATCACTTGGTGTGACCCCAAAACAAAGAAAAACCCCCACCCATAGCTACATGGGGAGGTTTATCTTCAAAGTACACGTAAATTCTTTCCTGTATTATTTTCAGGAGTTGAGCTACTGAGGTTTGAACAATTTTAAGCCTTGGTAAAGTATTGCTAAATTGCTGTTAAGAATCTTACTAATTAATGCTTCATCTGCATTGTATACAAAGAGCCTATTTCCTGTATCAAGACCTCAGGCAGATCCTAACAACTCTGCAAATAAAGAGTGATCAGACATTAGTGCTCTTAAATTGGAGTCAAAACAGCACTAACTCCATGACTACCAATTCTGTCTACAGTTTTATTTAGCCACACTTTTGTCCACTTACTGACTTATCAGATATCTAATTTTAAATTTATTCATTTTTGGAAGCCACATCTAGTGGTGCCCAGGGGTTACCTCTTGGCAGTGCCCACAATCATGGGATGTGGGGATTGAATTCTGGCTCTCCACACGCCCTACCTGCTGAACTATCTCTTTAGGTCCTCACTCATCACATATTCAGCATCTCTGATCTAGGTTCCAAGTTTCCATATTGTCTGAAGAAGATAACAATAGAAAAAAAATAATGCAATTGTCAAGATGCTGTTCTTCACCCAAAGGCATGGTGCGGTGAATAAGCAGTATTTCTGCATGCATCCAGTAAAATCAGAGCTGAACTGTGTTTCCACAAAGAATACCCTTTCTCTCAGGACGCCAACAAACACCTAACACTTCAACTTGGCGAGTAGGGCGAAACAATGAACATAATGTCTAAACTGTTGAGATACGGCTTGCGGGCAGGACATTTGCCTTGCACATACTGACACGGGTTTGATCCTGTTATCCCTGAGGTCCCTCTGAGCACCACCAGAGTAATCCCTGGTACAGAGCCAGGAGTAACTCCTGAGCATTGCCAGAGGTGACCCAAAAAGAAGAAAAAAAAAGAAAAAAAAAATTCTGAGATAGCAAACAATAGAAAAACTGCTTTCTGGAAGGGAGTATAGGTATAATTCTCTCGCAGCTCTGAGTACAACAAAGCCCTGAGACTTCTTGTATCCAATAATTATAAGACTTTGAGGAGGTAGAAAAGAGAGAGAAGTAGGCGCTAAGGGACTGGGAAACCAAAGCAGAGTCCATGGTGAGTGGGCAGGGACCCCATCTTCTGCTTTGGTGGGCTTTGTCCTGTTATTTGACTTTCTTTCCTAAACTGGGGAGCCAGGGAGCTGGGCCAACTCAGAAATGCCAAAGGAGCGAGATATTTTTGAAAAGGCCCAGAGAAAACCCTGCTTTCTTGTATCCAGAGATGGGAAAAAAAGGGCAGTCTCAGCAAGGGCCAAGACTTTCAAAACAGCTCAACTGCTCTATTGCAGCCAAGTAGCAGAACAGAGCGGAGCCCGGCAGCCAAGGGCCTTTGCAAGGACCTAGGGACTTCGTGCATGGCCCTGTCTCTACTGATGCCTGCCCCTTCCTGTGCTTGGGGCCAGGCCACCGAGCTGCCCGCTAGGCCTGGGGATTGTGCCCACCTCTGCAGCAACAAGGCTCCAGACTTAGTTAGGAGAACATGAGGAGTCTGGCTCCAGCGTCAAGGCTCAAACAGGCTCCCTCCTCCTTGGGGCGGCTGAGAGGGGCCTTTGGTCGGAGTTGTCGCTTCCCCTCATTGGCCAGTACCCGTAATCTGCTTTCTCACTACCACAACTGCAGAGACCAGGGGAGACCCCAACTCCCTGGACCTCTGTAACAAAAGCGAAGGCAAGGAGACAGGCCTGGGTGTCCGGGAGGTGGGGAACTCGCGCATTTTCTCACCAACACATGTCATATTGTTATATGACAGCAACCAATCCCCACCCCCCTGACCTGGCATAGAGAACCAGTTGCAACTAAAGATCTGAGTCTCATTCTAGAGAGCAGGTGAGCCCAATTCAGTTTGATTGTACAT
Source organism: Cryptotis parvus (assembly GCA_021461705.1). Lineage (NCBI taxonomy): Eukaryota > Metazoa > Chordata > Mammalia > Eulipotyphla > Soricidae > Cryptotis > Cryptotis parvus. The sequence goes on from JAJIBD010035845.1 coordinate 15,777, forward strand.
CACTTATCTGTTCAAGACCCCAGGAAGGGGTTCCAGAGCCTAACAATGAAAGACCTGAGAGAGCAGATGTTTCTCTTAGATAATCGTACAATAGGGCCGAGAGTATTAGCACAGTGGGTAGGGCATTTTCATTTACCTGCGCCCAGCCAACGAGGGTTCCCGATCCCGGCATCCCCATATGGTCCCCTGGGCATTGCCAGGTGTAATTCCTGAGTGCAGAGCCAAGAGTAATCCTGAGCATTGCTGGGTATGAACCAAAAACATATATATATATATATATATATATATATATATATATATATATATGCATATATATAGTATATATATATATATATATATACTTTGCTCTTATATATATATATATTATCAGAACTTATCTGAACAAGGGTTTTTCAGAAAAAACGCCGTGATAAGAATTGACTCAATGACTAGAGTGTGCATGAAACCAATGTGAAGAAAACCAAAAGAAATGGAATCTGTAAGAAGATCAAGTAGAAAACTGAGAATTGAAAATAACGGAAATAGAACTCTCCGGGGGTAGGGCATAAAGCTACACTACAGCGGGCCTTGTGCTTCACAGAGCAGGTTTGATCCTGTCTGTACATGAACCCCAAAGACCACTCTGTTGTGTCAGTGGATTGGGTCAGCCCAACAGAGCAGAGAGTTGAAGAGGAAAGGACCAGTGAACTGGAAGGAAGGAACCCTGGCTTCTACGAGAAACTGAGAGACAGACCAGGAAGCCACAACTCCACAGGAACCCAACATTCTGTTTTTTTCTTGTATTTTTGAACAATATTTAGTGATACTCAGGGTTACTCCTGGTTCTGCTGTCGGGAACCACTCTGGCAGTGCTCAGGGGGACTGGCTCTATGGTGAGCCAGGGATCAAATCCCGTTGGCTCCATGCAAAGCAAACACCTATCTGCTGTACTATTGCTCTGTTGTAGTTTGCTAGTTTGTTTTTTTTTAAATGTTTGTTTGGAGTCACACCCATTGATGTTCAAAGGGTTGAATCTGGCTCTTTGTGCTCAGGAATCAGTCCTGGTACTTCTTCGAGAGACCATGTGGGATGCACCACCCACTCGTGAACCTGGGTGAGACTCATGAAGAGCAAACACCCTTTGATAGATATAGCGCCCACTGTACTATCTCTCTCCGCCCCTCCGCCCCTGACCATCCTTTCTTCCCGAGAAAAATGAAGAAGACACGGGACAGAAAAGTACTTCTGAAAGATTTTCAAATTGAGAAGCTGAACACATGGAAAATAAAATGAAGAGATTCACTGCCATTTC
>JAJIBD010035846.1:0-24415 GCA_021461705.1 Cryptotis parvus
AATGCCCTACCTGCTGTGCTATCGCTCCAGCCCCCAAATTTCTTGATCTTTGGTTCTTGAGCTAGGGAAGGAAGTGGGTGGGTGGTTAGATGTGAATATAAAACCTACAGCCCTGATGAATTCCTTTGATTACTTAAAATTCATGTACATCCTCTCTACCCTAATCTACCCCCACCATAAATATTTTATCTGGAATGGTGCTCACTCCTCCCTTAGGGAGAACCTAAAGATGCATCAGCATCTGCGCAGCCTAGGAATCTCTCGCTCTGGGTAGTGTGCAGGCCTCTCTTAGGGGCAGTGGGCTGCTAGGGCTTTTATTAAAAGCCAAGGCATGGGGCTCTATGGTGAAACAAAAGATGGCAAGGCAAGTGACAAGGCTTGGGGAGTGAGGGAACAACAGAACTTCCCTGAGCTCTCCGAAAATGTAGAGGACACACCACTCGGACACACTTTGGGTGATCTCTAGTAGGTCTGAACACCTGTGTTCTCCATTGAGCCAATATGTCGTTTTTTGCTACTGCTATACCCGGGCATATGTGAAACATGATTATGTATCTTTATAGACACAAATGGTAGAAGTAATTTTTTTCCTTTTGGTACACGAGGCCTATGCCTCATTAACCAATCTCATCAAGAGTAACTTAAGAATGACAATCTTATACAGGAACCAAGTTAAAAACGGCACGATTATGCAGGCCTTAACTGCTTACATTTTTGTGAGTTTCCCTTTCTTTGGAAATTGTTTCTCTTTGACAGCTATTGAGTTCACAAACTAGCATGTAAGCTGGGCTCCAAAAACTTAAAAAAAAAGATACACGATAACCTCTAAGTATATGTATTACAATCCACAATATGTAAGAGAAGAGAGAAAGAGAGAGAAAGAGAAAGAGAGAAAAGAGATAAAGAATCCTAAAAAAAAACTTTGCTGGGAATCCCGCACAAGTCCATAGTATTGCAGAGGAATATGGCATGAAACTCCGCAGATGCCCAAACAGAATGGTCTCGGAAATTCAAGATCCAAGATCAGATCCGGTATTTTCCAGTTGTTCGATAAGAGAAGAATGAGGATTGCTATTATCGTTCTAGCAATCTGCACCTGTAAAGGTGGAGACCAGGCTGAGGACCAGCTGACCTGTCCGCTACATGGTATGCAAGTTCTATGTCCCAAGTCAGCTTATGTTCCTGGTGTTCTTTCTAGAACAGAGTAGAAACTGTGGGCCCAAGCCTGCCGAGTGTCGCCTCTGGAAGGCAGGTGCCCAAGTTCTCCGCGCGTGTTGGCTCAGCGAGCGCCCAATACACGTGGACGTACCCAACTTGTCCACATTCCAGGCTGCCAGGAAGAGGCGTGGCTCGCCGACACCAATGGGTGGGCTGAAGGGCGCGCGCGTGCGCAGTGCGCGAAGTGGGCGGGGGCCGTCTTAAGGCTTTCGGCGGACGGGGCTGACGAGGCTCAAGTTGAGGGCTTCGCGTCTGGGCACAGCTGGCTGCGGGGACGCTAGGGTGAGTGGTTCCAGCGGGGAGTGGAGGGTCGGGGACCCGATCGCGGTGGGGAGTGGGTACGGGGGGCGACACTCAGGGGTGCTCGGGACCTTCGGCTAAGCTTGGGAGGCTGGACTGGCCTGCCCGAGGGGGCGTTTCCGGCCGGCTGCGAGTAAACAGAACCTCGGTTGCTGGAGAGCAGCGGGCTTGGAGCCCAGGCGGGTCCGGCCGGTGTCTGCCCTGCCGGAGGACCTGCCGTGGACCCGCGCGGCCCGGGCCGGCGTAATGGTCTGTGTCCTGGCACTGGAGAGGCGCGGGCAGCCCGCTCCGGCTGTGGTGCCCGCCGGGTCCCTGCACTCCATCGCACCCGCAACCCGTCCCTTCCGCGGGGTTGAGGGGAACTCTTCTCCCCTGCTCCGCCCCTCTGCTCTGCCCAGCCCGGCCTGCACGCCCCCGGCGCCCCCATGCACCTCTCGGGCCTCTTTAGTTTGTTACGTACTCGGAGTCCACAGGGGAGAGTTGGGCAGCTGCAATCCATACGTCACTAAGCCCCGCCGCCGTGAATTCCCATTGTTCCCCACCCCAAGTCTTAAGGCTCGCAGGGGCCGCTCACTTCCGCCCAACTGCTCTGCTCTTGTCCTGAGCCTTAGGCACATGCAACTTTGAGCTCCTCATTGGACCAGGCTTCCTCTCGGCTTACAGTCTGCAGCTTTACGTTCCCTTGGGTTGAGGGGAAGCATTCTTCAGGTTTAAAAACGCTCCTCAAATAAAAAAAACAGGGGTGGTGGCGGAGCGATAGCACAGCCGGGAGGGCGTTTGCCTTGCACACGGTGGACCCGGGTTCGATCTTCAGCATCCCATTTGCTTCCCGAGCACCGCCGGCAGTAATCCTGAGCGCAGCAGAGCCAGGAGGAACCCCTGAGCATCGCCTGGTGTGACCCAAAGGGAAAAAAAAAGAAAACAAACAACAACAACCAACAAAAAACCCGCAGCTCTCTCCCTCCATTTTTCTCCTGGTGTTGGCTGCGCCTTCTCCCATACCCCTGGGGGTGTGTGAATCAGGTCTCTGCGCCCCAGTAATCAATGATGGGGCAGCAGGTTTGGGTGAGATCCTTTGCTCAGTACCTGAGCAGCACCAGACTTCAGACCAGCACAGACCACAGGGTGGTAGGTGAAACCTGGCACAGCTTTGGACTCCCCAAATGAACATATAGATCCTTAGTCAATGCCTGCAATTCAGGGCCAGAGGTAGTACAGGGGGAGGTGCTTGCCTTGCACGCAGCCAGCCTGGGTTCGATTTCAGGCGTCCCATATGGGACCACCATATTGAGCACCACCAGGAGTGATCCCTGGAGTGCAGAGCTAGGATAGACCCTGGGCACCACCGGTGTGCCCCCACCACCACCATGTCTGTGTTTTAGAGACAGTTCTCAGCCCCAGTCCAGGGAACAGGTTTTTCTTTTTTTTTTTTTTTTTTTGGGGCCTAGAAACTTGGTTTTTCTTCCATCAGTCTAGAATTAGGGAAAGTGAGAAAGTGCCCGATTTTCTTTGCATTGGCCCTGCGGTGTGTGATGTGATGTCTGAGTGTTGGTGGGGATGGCTGCCGGAGTTTGAATTTTTGACTAAGAATGCCCTGGCAAGAGGAAAGCTGTTAACAGCTGTTTTCTGGAAGAACAGCTCTGGAGAGGTCCCCATAGGGAGGTGTTTTTTATTTCAGCCTCATCGATGGGCTGTACCCCCACCCAGACCTGAAGGTGGGCTGCCCTGGGCCAACTCAGTACTTGCTGATACTGTCAAAAGTGCAAACATTGAGTAATGTTGGTAGGGGAGAGACAGAATGAGGGGGGTTTCTGGCCTTCCCAGAGGGAAGCAAAAGGAAAAGGGGGCAGGAGGGCAGATGTGACCTCAAGTTAGTGACCAGCGCGAGTGCGTGGAGGCTGAGGACAGAGGTCAGGGGTCAGAGAAAGAATCCCGAGATTGTGTTTGAAGGGGATGCAGACAGAAGCGGCAGCTCTGTAGGAAAACGGGGGCCAAGGGTCTGTATCTGGTGGAGGCTGCCGGCCTGAGAGGAGCAGTCCTGTCAGTGGACCAGGCACTGTGAGTGAGACCCTCAGGGACTGTGACCTGGCGCCGTCCCAGCACCACACAGACGTTTCTCCCCGCAAAGAAGAGTGAGCACGCCTGAGCTGTGGTCCTGTGGCTTTCCTCCAGGCTGGCCTTCAGTCTCTGAGAGGGGGATGGGGGAGCCTGGAGCTCCAACTTTTGTCAGCCCGGCCCTGGGCTGAGCTGGCTGGAGCCTGGATGATGAAACTTGGCCTCTGGGCAGAAGGGGGTAGTTGGTGTTTTGTTTGCCTGTGAGGGGCAGCGGTGCCTCCTGCTTCTGCAGCCCTTGGAGGGAGGGATTGTCTCCACAGTGTTTTTTAGATTTGGCTTTTGTTGTGCTCTAATTATGCTGGAAATGAGAGAATACCAAAAGGGCATGTTCAAATGAATGGTTCTTGGCCTTTATCTTTTGAAAAGAGACTGTTTGGACCCTTAATTACTGTTTTACTAATCCCTTGGCTGCTGTGAGGTGTTATTTGAGTTAGCATTTCCCTGCTCTGCTCACACACACCTCTCACACACACCCCAATTTGATGTATTAAGTATCCTGGGATGGTGCTGGATTTAGCTGTCTGTTTAGCTCAAGACACACACACACACACACATATGTATATACATTTTTCTGGTGGGAGATGGTGCTCACAGTTTCTCCAGGCTCTCCCCTCAGGGACCCCTTCTGGGTGGGGGTGGGGTGGGGAATGGGGTGAGGTTTGATTGGGGACTGGGGGAAACTAAATGGGATGCCAGGAATTGAACTCAGGTTACCCAAAGTGAGACAAACACCCTACCCACTGTGTTATCTTTCCGGCCCCTTCTAAATCTCTCTCTCTCTCTCTCTCTCTCTCTCTCTCTCTCTCTCTCTCTCTCTCTCTCTCTCTCTCACACACACACACACACACACACACACACACATATCTCTTGTCACTCGTCTTCCCATTGTTCATCAATTTGCTCAGTGGGTGTAACGTCTCCATTCGCTGGGAATGAGGTCCACTATTGTTACTGTTTTTGGGGTGTTGCAGGTGTGGCTGCAGTGCCCAGCTGCATCAACAGGTGCCAGACAGGAGACAAGCTTGTCTACACCCAGGGCTCTGCCCGTGGGCCCTGGATGGTTGATGGTCTAACATAGAAAAGACTGGGCCCCCTGGGATGAACCCAGAGCCAAGGCAAGAGCCTGGCTACCTGTGTTGTATCATATATATATATATATATATATATATATATATATATATATATATATAAACACACATATATAAATATATCTTATATACATATTATATATAATATATAAAATATAATATTTTTCTTTTTAGGTCACACCTGGTGATGCTCAGGGGTTACTTCTGACTCTGCACTCAGGAATTACTCCTGGCAGTGCTCAGGGGACCATATGAGACATATATATCCCATATATATGGGGATATATATAAAATTATATATAATTATATAAAATATATAATATTTTTATATATTATATATAAAATATTAGAAAAATAGAAGCAAAACATTGCTTCTATTTATATATATGTGTGTATATGTGTGTGTGTGTGTGTATGTGTGTGTGTGTGTATTGAACCCCAGGTGAGCTGAGTGCCCTGGTGAGACTCACATACATGGGGGCATAGCTGGCTACCGGCTCTCCCTGTGCCCAGCTGCTCACGAGGCGCCCGGGAGGAAGGCGGGTTCTAGCCCCTGGCCCACCACCCCAGCAGAGCCTCAAGAAGAAGGTAGAGGAATCCCCATACCATGAGGGCCTCCATTTTCCACATTGGACTCCCCACTTGTCAGAGCTCCACCCAGCAGAAGAGCTGATCACAAGCCCAGTTGTTCTTTTGCTTTTTTGGGTCACACCCCGCAATGCTCAGGGTTTCTCTTGGCTCTGCACTCAGGAATTACTCCTGGCGGTGCTCAGGGGACCATATGGGATGCCAGGGATTGAACCCAGGTCAGCATGGGCCAGCTGCGTGCAAGGCAAACGCCCTACCCACTGGGCTATTGCTCTGGCCCCGTCTCTTTGAACCTTTAAAGAGGACCTATTGTCAGTCATTTTCAAGCTTTTCCAGGAAATTGAAGAAACACTCCCAAGCAGTTTCCTATGAGGCACATATCACCCTGATACCCAAATCAGGCAGAGACATCACCTAAAAGAAAATTACAGGCCGATCTCCTGATGAACACAGATGCAAAGATCTTCAACAAAATACTAGCAAATAGAATCCAAAGACTGATCAAAAACATCACTCAACATGACCAAGTAGGATTTATCCCAGGGATGCAAGGGATGGTTCAACATTCACAAGTCAATCAACATAATATACCACATCAATAAAAGGAAAGCTAAAAACCATATGATCATATCAATAGACACAGAGAAAGCATTTGATAAGATCCAGCACTCAGGGGCCGGAGTGATAGCCCAGCGGGTAGGGCGTTTGCCTTGCGCGCCGGCCCATGCCGGCCCAGGTTTGATCCCCGGCATCCCATATGGTCCCCGAGCACTACCAGGAGTGATTCCTGAGTGCAGAGCCAGGGAGAAACCCCTGAGCATTGCCGGGTGTGACCCAAAAAAGCAAAAAAAAAAAAGATCCAGCACTCATTCAAGATAAAAACTCTCTACAAAATGGGAATTGAAGGAACTTCCCTCAATATAGTCAAAGCTGTCTACTGCAACTCCACAGCAAGCATTATTCTCATTGGGGAAAAAATTAAGTCTTACTCCTAAAATCAGGGACAAGACAAGGTTGCCTATTATCACCACTTTTATTCAACATAGTACTGGAAGTACTTGCCATAGCAACTGGGGAGAAAAAAGACATTAAGGGCATCCATATAGGAAAAGAAGAGAGGCCAAATTCTCACTATTTGCAGATGACATGACACTGTACACTTAGAGAACCCCAAAGTCTCTACCACGAGGCTCCTAGAAACAATAGATATGTAAAGTGGCAGGTTACAAAATCAATGCCTAGTCCCTTTGATTGCGGTGAAGTCACTCACCTTGGTCAGGGCCCAGAGAAGCAGGACAGGCTGGCCTTGACCCGACCCCCTCATTGCTTCTCCCGCCAACCTCCGCTCCACTCCAGACCTTCCCACCCAGGCTGCCAGACTGGCTGTCCTAAAGCCAAGCCTTTTGTTGGAAGGGGAGGGGAATGAGGGTTGCCGAGGACAGATCCCAGGGCCTCATCCGCACCTGTGTCTGTTCTATGGAGCCACATCCCTGGTGCCTAGAACTCTAGCTTTGCTCTGTTTCCCTTCTCCGTCTTTAGTGGTGTCCACATATCCTAAGGACACTGTGGGCATGCTGGCCTGGCGTGCAGAGAGCTCTACCACAGTGGCCCTTTCTGCCATTGCAGTCTCTCGTCCACTCTTGCTTTATCCCTCCAGGCACTCAGAGCTGCTTTCCTGCTCTCTTCCTGTCACTCTGCTCCCACCATGGCCCAGCTGGAGCATGGCCCTGCCCGTCCCCACCTCTGAGTCTGTCCCACCAGAGGAAATGCTCCTTAGCCCTGTGTCTGCAGCACACCCAACTTGGCCTTCCAGAATGTGAGGGCTCTCAGGAAACTGCTGGTGGGAGAGTTGTGAGGGAGCTCAGGAAATGGGCCGCCACCCTCCCTGCTCTGAGTGTGAGCATTGTGCTGGCGGCCACCTCCCACAGCCTCCGCGGTCAGGTGGCAAGGCCAACCTCTGTTGTGGTTTGGTCTTACTCCTTTGCCAGGAATATTGAATCCCAGGAGTGCGCTGTGTGGTCTCCCAGGCATCCCCCTTCACCTTCTCTCTCCCCACTGCCAGGTGCTGGCGATGATGAAGTTTCTGCAACTGCCAAGAACCCCTTTCCTGTGTGGCCTGCTCTGGGCCTTCTGCGTCCTGGGTGCCAGGGCCGAGGATCCTGGAGCCAGCAATGCCCATCATGGCATGGCCCTGGATAAACACGGTGCATGACCAAGAGTACGTATTCCATCCGGGCAGCAGCAGCGATACCCTCTGACATTTACTCTTTGTACAACACCTGGACATTTCCCCAAGGATGATGTTTTGTCCTTATGTCCCTGTGCAAACATGCTCTTCCTCATGGTTATGCTGCAAATGGAGGGTCCTGAGGCCAAGCAGGGGACCTGGCTGGCCTGAATGTCTTCTCCGTCCCGCCCCTGCCCGTGACAGCAAGTGGCACATGCAGCGCACCTAATGTCGTGGGAAGGGAACCCTGAATCAAGAGCTCGGGGTTCTTGGAATGTGACAAGGCCTTACCAACTATCTTTGAGAACATTCAGGCATTGAAGCACCTCTTATAACTTTTGTACGGGACCCGTCAGCTTCATATATGATACTTGAGTTAGCCTCGAATGGTTTTATGAAATGGCCATTTAAATGTGTCACCCTCCCGAGTTCCATACAGAGTAGGATGTTGTGTGGGGCGTGGGGACACTCACAGTCTTGGCAGCATAATCGGTGAATCATTGGAGCTCTTCCCTGCACCCCTCATGGCCTTGCCAAGATCTGAGACCCTAGAGTGTGGTCTGCCCCTATTTCTGTTAGCTTTTCTGGACTCGGGAGCGTGAAGAGATGGAACATGTGGGTCCTTATGGTTTCAGCATGATTCCTGTGTCCCGCCACGGCGGTGAGTCTTTCCTGTTGGTTTCCAGGCACATCATGGAGCATCTTGAAGGTGTGATCAACAAGCCTGAGGCAGAGATGTCTCCCCAAAGAGTTGCAGCTCCATTATTTCAAAATGCACGACTATGATGGCAACAACCTGCTAGATGGGCTGGAACTGTCCACAGCCATCACGCACGTCCACAAGGAGGTGGGTGGGCCAGGGCTCCGGGCAGGGCAGCGAAGGTGGTGTGCTCCAGCCAGCCCCTGCTCTTGCTGATGTGTCCTGTGTGACTGCCTTGGCTGCGCCCGTCCCTCCCTGGTTTGGGTGCTTGCTGGGGGCCAAGCCAGAGTGTTGTGAACTGGAGCGGGAGAATCTGCATCTAAAAGCCAACCGTATTCAAGGAGCAGAGCAGGGGAGGGTCTACCTCTTAGGGAAGGGTGGGGAGTCAGGACCAAGGCTGGAGGGATTCAGCAACATGAGATTCAGTGTCTTGGGTTTACAAAGCCCTTTCAGGCCCTTCGCCACTACCAGAGTGTGGGCAGGGGCAGGTGTTGAAGCTTACCGCCATTTGATGGGTGCGGGGACCTCAGTCCAGAACTTAGGTCTGGGGCCAGGGAAGTGACGCAGTGGTGGAGTGCAGCTCCTGCATGCAGTAGGCAAGGCTCAACTCTTGGCACCCCTGAAGATGGAAAAGGAAACACCTTTGTATCCCTCTCAGCCTCGCTGCCTCTGTAGGGAGGAGAGTCAGTTTGCAGGCAGGTGTGGTCTCTGGCAGCTGGAAGAGTGGGTCTGTGCGTGCTCCATAGCCCCATGCTGAGAGCACCATAGTGGGGAAGACAGTCAGGAGCTCTTCAGGAAGGTGATGGCCACAGGAGAGTGGGAGAGGTGGCCAGGCAGGGGCTTATCCAGGTGAGCTGGGAGCCCTCTCCTCACTTACCTGCTGCTTGGCACTGCTGACTTCCTCCTGATGACCCCAGGACATTGTCCAGTGCCATAACTGTTTCTACATTATCAGGCCCATGCATGCTAGGGCTGACCTTCAGAGCCTGAGGTATGAGCTTTTCCTGACGATAAACCTGGAGGTTATGACTCTAGCATTAATTCTGTGGGAAAGCATCAAGCTTTCTAGAGTAAACATGGGGCGGGCGATAGCCCAGCGGGTAGGGCGCTTGCCTTGCATGCGCCCGCTCATGCTGGCCTGGGTTCGATCCCCGACATCCCATATGGTCCCCGAGCACTGCCAGTAGTAATTCCTGAGTGCAGAGTCAGGAGAAACCCCTGAGCATTGCCGGGTGTGACCGAAAAAGCAAAAAAAAAAAAAAGGGGGGACAGAAACATATTTTTGTTTGTATTTTGTTTATTTGTTGTTGTTTTTTGTCCACACCTGGCAGTGCTCAGGCGCACTCCACTTCCCTCTTAGCCAAAAGCCCCAGAAGCGACCGCTTAGGGCAATCTCCTGGCTCTGTACTCAGAGATCACCCCCAGCAGAGCTTAGAGGACTGTATGGGGTCCCAGGGATCCAGCTGGGTTGGCCTTGTGCTAGCAAATGCCCTACTCACTGTACCATTGCTCCAGCCCCAGAAACACCATTTTTAAAACACAAATGTAAGGGCCCACTTTAATCATTTGGCTCCTAAGTTGGATGAATGGGTTCCATTCCTGGTATATGGTTTGTGGCTTCCTGGAAGTAGCTACCTACTGCATTGAAGTCTTTGGATGCAGAGGGTGGACCTTGGGAGTAGCTGAGCTCTTCCAGCAAAGTGTGGCTCATCCTTGTCTAATCTCTATTTACAGGAAGGGAATGCACAGGCACCGCCAATGAATGAAGACGAACTCATTAACTTAATAGATGGTGTTTTGAGAGATGATGACAAGAACAATGATGGCTACATTGATTATGCGGAATTTGCAAAATCACTGCAATAGATGTATTTGGTCATCTTCTAGTTTCATGCAAATGTGACCCATTGTAATGTGATTGAACGTTTTCCGTGACACAATTCCAACTACTGCTACAGTGTTTTGGTGAAAACCTGTAGTAGTTTGTTACACTGGGGTGAGACAGAAGAAGTTAAGAGAAATGGAAGAAATGGGGCTTATTGACTCCCAATACTGCCAAATCTCTTATTGGGCGAGATTTGATTAAGAGCCCCTGGAAGAGTATTGGGTCTTTGGAGCAGAACACTCAGCTCTAGAATTCTGCTCTCTCTTGATTTTAATTCATGTTGTGTGAAAAGTAAGACAAGCTTTTGCCAAGTGGACACACTTCTCAGTTCCAGTGAATCAAAGGGATGAATGAATGAATGCCAAAGGTTTTCCCCATGGTTCCCCCTCTTTCAGGCTAACATAATCAGTGTTTGAAAGTTCTCCCTGTCAGAAACCCTTCCCTCAGGCTAACATGATCAGTATTTGGTAAAAGTGGTCAAAATGATTTCCGCCCTCTGAGCTTGTCAACGAGTGTTTATGAGGCGGTTTTCAGAGCCACAGCCGAAGAATGTCAGATACTGAGTTTTGCTGCCTACAGAGTTGCCGGGTCTCTGTCTCCTGACACCTCAAAGTGACATAACCACTGATCATGTGATGAATTCTTTTCAGTTTTTCACTGAAAAGTAGTTTTTTATAAAACTACTGCCACATCCTAATACGTAATTTTTTTATGTCTTCTTCAATCTGGGAGAATTTTTTAAGATGTAAAGTGTTCTCTGTTCTAAATCAATTGAAATATTTTCGCTTGCTTAGTATTTGTATTTAACTTTTGTCTGTAGGGTGTCACTTTGCAGTTTAGAATCTTAGGAATGTTGGACTTGACCCCTCCTCTGCCCGGTTCAGTGGGTTCACAACTGCTAGTAGGTGTGGCCTGAGAGAGAAGGGGACATGGAGTCTGAGGTGAGCTGTGCTTAGAGGGAATGTCTGAATTACCTCTTTTATCCCGAATACATTTATGCAGATCAGGGGAAGATTAGAAAAAGTCTAAAATCTGTTTTTTGTTTTGCGTTCACACGGTGATGCTCAAGGGTTTATTGCTGACTCTGCCTGCATTCAGAAATCACTTCTGGCAGTGCTCGGGGACCATATGGGATTGAACCCTAGTTGGCTGTGTGCAAGGCAGTGCCTTACCCACTGTACTATCTCTCCGGTCCCAAGAAATCTAAAGTCTTAGCAGTAGAATCTACTGGTTGAAAATGAGAAGCTTTAGCCTTTTGGGACTGGCTTTATGGGATGTGATGGAGAGGCTGTAAGGAGAGACCCCAAGAGGATTGCCGAATGGGATGAACCTACAGTACCGTGCTGGAGATGTATAGAGACCTATTTTCTTTATTAAACTATTCTTATAAAAAAGCTTGAGTATTTGTAAACATGATTTCTTGTGTCGCGTATTTGTGCAATCAGAGCTGAATTATAAGCTATTCTTGTAATATCTAATTATTTTGAAAGATTTATATAATGATCTCTGGATATATGACCAATAAACGTGATGGACAGTGTGGAGCAGCGGGTTTTGTCTGTCTAGTCTGTTGCAAGAAGGGTTGGTTTTTCTTTCTTTTTCTTTTTCTTTTTTGGGTCACACCTGGCAATGCTCAGGGGTTTCTCCTGGCTCTGCACTCAGGAATTACTCCTGGCGGTGCTCGGGGACCATATGGGACGCCGAGGATTGAACCCAGGCCGGCTTGGGCCGGCGCGGTGCAAGGCAAACACCCTACCTGCTGGGCTATCGCTCCGGCCCAGGGTTGGTTTTTCTTTTCCTTTTTTTTTTTTTTTTTTGCGGGGTGGGGGAGGTCACACCCAGCAGTGCTCAGATGACTTCTGGCTCTGCACTCAGTAATTACTCCTGGCTCTGATTTTATCTATTACTCTTCATGATGTTTTACCAAGGCTTAAAATTGTTCAACCTCAGTAACTCAATTCCTGAAGAAATAATAATGAATAGAAAAAACCTATGTACTCTGAAGATAGACCTCCCCCATGTAGCCATGTGGATTTTTTATTTGTTTGTTTTGGGGTCACGCCCATCAATGCTCAGGGGATACTCTTACTCCTGGCTCTTTACTCCTGGCAGTACTCGGGGATAATAGGGGTGCTGCTTTTCCTCTCTCCTCCTCGTGCCTCTTCCCCTCTCCCCTCCCTCTCTTCCCCCTTCTCTTACACATTGTGACTTGCAAGACATACATTTAGGGGTTATCACATATATCCCTTTGCCTATGTTCAGTGTTCAATGCTCAGTTCTAGTCTGTTGTTACCATTTGGTTTCTTTGGTTTCCTTCACCAGCACCAGTGTACATTTTCCACCACCAGTTTCCTTCCAGCCCCCTTATGGCAGTCACTTCTCTCTCTCTCTCTCTCTCTCTCTCTCTCTCTCTCTCTCTCTCTCTCTCTCTCTCTCTCTCTCTCTCTCTCTCTTTTCCCCCCCATCTTGGACATTGCAGGCAAACTTTTTTGTTTCTTTTTTGGGTCACACGGCGTGCTCAGGGGTTACTCCTGGCTCTGCACTCAGGAATTACTCCTGGCGGTGCTCGGGGGGACCATATGAGGTGCCGGAATTGAATCTGGGCCGGCACAGGCCAGCCGCGTGCAAGGCAAGCGCCCTACCCACTGGGCTATCGCTCTGGCCCCAGGCAAACTATTTTTAATGGCTGCAGGGTGAGTGAATTTATTATCATGGCTGTTTATCCATATGTCTTTGATAAACACATTAGAATTAGAATATTTTAAAATTGTGCTTAAAACTACTGGTGGGGGAGGGGGCAGGCAGTGCACCAGAGTGATAGCACATTGGGTAGAGCATTTGTCTTGCACTCAACCTACCCGAATTTGATCCCCGGCATCCCATATGATCCCTGAGCATTGCCAGGAGTAGTTCCTGAGTGCAGAGCCAGGAGTAACCCCTGAGCATCACTGGGTGTGACCCCAAAACAAATGAAAAACCCCACATAGCTACATGGGGAGGTTTATCTTCAAAGTACGTAAATTCTTTCCTGTATTATTTTCAGGAATTGAGCTACTGAGGTTTGAACAATTTTAAGCCTTGGTAAAGTATTGCTAAATTGCTGTTAAGAATCTTACTAATTAATGCTTCATCTGCATTGTATACAAAGAGCCTATTTCCTGTATCAAGACTTCAGGCAGATCCTAACAACTCTGCAAATAAAGAGTGATCAGACATTAGTGCTTTTAAATTGGAGTCAAAACAGCACTAACTCCATGACTACCAATTCTGTCTACAGTTTTATTTAGCCACACTTTTGTCCACTTACTGACTTATCAGATATCTAATTTTAAATTTATTCTTTTTTTGGAAGCCACATCTAGTGGTGCCCAGGGGTTACTCTTGGCAGTGCCCACAATCATGGGATGTGGGGGATTGAATTCTGGCTCTCCACACGCCCTACCTGCTGTACTATCTCTTTAGGTCCTCACTCATCACATATTCAGCATCTCTGATCTAGGTTCCAAGTTTCCATATTGTCTGAAGAAGATAACAATAGAAAAAAATAATGCAATTGTCAAGATGCTGTTCTTCACCCAAAGGCATGGTACGGTGAATAAGCAGTATTTCTGCATGCATCCAGTAAAATCAGAGCTGAACTGTGTTTCCACAAAGAGATACCCTTTCTCTCCAGGACGCCAACAAACACCTAACACTTCAACTTGGCGAGTAGGAGCAGAAACAATGAACATAATGTCTAAACTGTTGAGATCACGGCACAGCGGGCAGGACATTTGCCTTGCACATACTGACACTGGTTTGATCCTGTTATCCCATGAGGTCCCTCTGAGCACCACCAAGAGTAATCCCTGAGTACAGAGCCAGGAGTAACTCCTGAGCATTTGCCAGATGTGACCCAAAGAAGAAAAAAAGAAAAAAAATTCTGAGATAGCAAACAATAGAAAAACTGCTTTCTGGAAAGGGAGTATAAGTATAATTCTCTCGCAGCTCTGAGTACAACAAAGCCCTAAGACTTCTGTATCCAATAATTACAAGACTTTGAGAGGTAGAGAAGTAGGCGCTAAGGGACTGGGAAACCAAAGCAGAATATGGTAGTGGGTGAGGACCCCATCTTCTGCTTTGGTGGGCTTTGTCCTGTTATTTGACTTTCTTTCCTAAACTGGGAGCCAAGGGAGCTGGGCCAACTCAGAAATGCCAAAGGGAGCAGATATTTTTGAAAAGGCCCAGAGAAAACCTGCTTTCTGTATCCAGAGATGGGAAAAAAGGGCAGTCTAATAAGGCCAAAGACTTTCAAACAATAACTGCTCTATTGCAGCCAAGTAGCGCAGAACAGAGCAGGGCCCGGCAGCCAAGGCCTTGCAAGGACCTAGACTTCCGGCCTGGCCCTGCTCTACGGAGGTGCCTGCCCCTTCCTGTGCTTGGGGCCAGGCCAGAGGCTGCCCGCTAGGCCTGGGACATTGGTGCCCACCTCTGCAGCAACAAGGCTCCAGACAGTTAGTAGAGAACATGAGGAGTCTGGCCCAGCGTCAAGGCTCAAACAGGCTCTTCCCTCCCTTGGGGCGGCTGAGAGGGCCTGGTGGAGTTGTCGCTTCCTCCATTGGCCAGTACCCGTAAATCTGCTCTCACTACCACAACTGCAGAGACCAGGGGAGACCCCAACTCCCGGACCCTCTGTAACAAAAGGCACAAGGAGACAGGCCTGGGTGTCCGGGAGGTGGTGGAACTGTGCATTTCTCACCAACACATGTCATGTTGTTATATGACAGCAACAATCCCCACCCCTGACCTGGCATAGAGAACCAGTTGCAACTAAAGATCTAGTCTCATTCGAGAGCAGGTACAAATTCCAGGTTGATTGTACATCACTTATCATTCCAAGACCCAGGAAGGGGTTCCAGACTCATAACAATGAAAGACCTGGAGAGAGCAGATGTTCTCTTAGATAATCGTACAATAGGGCCGGAGCGATAGCACAGTGGGTAGGGCATTTTCATTGCACGCAGCCAACCCGGGTTTGATCCCCGGCATCCCATATGGTCCCTGGAGCATTGCCAGGTGTAATTCCTGAGTGCAGAGCCAAGAGTAATCCCTGAGCATTGCTGGGTATGAACCAAAAAGCATATATATATAATATATATATATATATATATATATATTATCAGAACTTATCTGAACAAGGTTTTTCAAGCAGCCGTGATAAGAATTGACTCAATGACTAGGAATGTGCATGAAACCAATGTGAAAACCAAAGAAATGGAATCTGTAAAGAAGAATCAAGTAGAAAACTGAGAATTGAAAATAACGGAAATAGAACTCTCTGGGGTAGGGCATAAAGCTACATGCAGCGGGCCTTGTGCTTCACAGGCAGGTTTGATCCTGGCTCTGTACATGAACCCCCAAAGACCCTCTGTCAGTGGATTGGGTCAGCAACAGAGCAGAGGGGACAGAGGAAAGGACCAGTGAACTGGAAGAGGAACCTGGCTTCTACCGAAGCTGAGAGACAGACCAGGAAGAAGTACAACTCCACAGGAACCCAACATTCTGTTTTTTTTTTTTTGTATTTTGAACAATATCTAGTGATGCTCAGGGGTTACTCCTGGCTCTGCTGTCAGGAACCACTCCTGGCAGTGCTCAGGGGACTATATGGTGAGCCAGGGATCAAATCCACGTTGGCTCCATGCAAGGCAAACACCCTATCTGCTGTACTATTGCTCTGTTTAGTTTGCTAGTTTGTTTTTTTTTTTAATGTTTTGGGTCACACCCATTGATGTTCAAGGGTTAGTCCTGGCTCTGTGCTCAGGAATCAGTCCTGGTACTTCTTTGGAGACCATGTGGGATGCCACCCACTCGTGAACCTGGGTGAGACTCATGAAAGGCAAACACCCTTTGATAGATATAGTACCCACTGTACTATCTCTCCCGCCCCTCCCGCCCTGACCATCCTTTCTTCCCAAGAAAAAAATGAAGAAGACACGGGACCAGAAAAGTACTGAAAGATTTTTCAAATTGAGAAGCTGAACACATGGAAAATAAAAATGAAGAAATTCCTGCCATTTCCAACAGCATGGTTGGACCTTGACACTATGCTCAGTACTAGGGTACTCTCTGATCTCATTTATATGTGGGATATGAAATGAACCTGACAAAATCAAAGGCAGTCAGTCAGATTTGTGGTTGTTGAGGTGGAGGGAGAAGGTAGGGCAGGTGGGCCAGGAGATCAAACAAGAACTGGGGTATAAATGCCCAGCACAGCTTTTGTCCCTAACTCTGCTGTTGGGTATATGGGAATGTTAGTAGAAAAAATAATTCCTGAGAGTTTCTATTACAAGGAGAGTTTTTATTACAAGAAGATAATTACAAAAATTGTCTCTTTTTTTAATTTTTCATTCCATTGTACCTACATGAAGAGATGGATGTTAGTAAAATATATTGCGGTAATCATTAAAACAATAAAACCCAGGCTGAAGCGATGGTACAGTGGGTAAGGCACTTGCCCTGCAATCCCTAGAAACACATATGGTTCCTGGGGTATTGTCAGGAGTGCTCCCTGAGCACAGAGCCAGGAGTTAGCCCTGTGCACTGCCAGATGTGGCTCCCAAACCAATAAAAGCAAAAGCAACAAAACAAATATAACCAAAAAAATGGGCCAAAATAAAATATGCCCAAAGAAATTTATCATAGCTACACTTCTGAGGAAAAATATTCTCGAAAGTTGTGAGGCTGAGGCTGGAGTGATAGTAGAGTGGGCAGGGCACGATGCCTTGAATGCGGCTGACCCGAAGTTTGATTCTCCTCATCCCATTTAGTCCCCTGCACCCACTGGGAGTGATCCCTGAGCAGGGAGTCAGGTAGATCATATAAAGGTCAAGGCATTTGCCTTGCATGTGGCTGACTGGTTTTGATCTTGGTACCACATATGGTTCCCTGAGCACCACCAGGAGTGATCCCTGAGTACCACTGGTGCAGCCCGCTAACAAAGCATAACAAAATCAAACAAGGCAAAGGAACTTGTTGCTGGAGCTCTGGCTTGCTTCCGCCTCTCCAGGAAGTGGGTTGGAGACACCTCAGCACATGATGATTAGAACTTCAGTAAGACTTTGTCATCCCTGGGAATCTGCACCAAGAACATAAAAACATTCATCTGGAAGGTGCCTGCTCTTGTGTTCGTCAACACAGCTCCCAAGTGCTATTGACAACGACCCAAGTGCCCCCACAGACAAGTGGGTCAAGTTGTGATGAATATAAACACAAGAGAATACTATTCGGCTGTGAGGAAAGTGAGTATTTGTACAGCAGGTAAGTCACTTGCCTTGCACGTGGCCCACCTGCCGTTCATCCTCAACACCCAAACATTCCCCAGAGCCCTGCCAGGAGTGATCCCTGAGTGAGTGCCAGGAGTCAGTCCTTTCTTTGTTTATACTCCACAAATGAGTGAGATGATCTGGTATTTGTCTTTTCCTTTCTGACTTGCTTCCCTCCCATAGCTCCTTCCAATCCCATCTACATTGCTGCAAATTCCCTCTGCACCTGGATTCCAAGATGCAGACTTCCATTTGGTGGCCCCCAAATAAAGGGATTAAACTGACCCACATGGAAGCAAAGCCTGAGATAAGCTCAACAAACCCAGGAACTGAGGGGCTGGGCGTGAGGAAGAAACTGGGATACTAAAGGTGGAGGAGTCTTGAAGCCCTGGAGAGTTCGATTGCTGTAGCAGTTCCACAACTGCAAAGCCGTGACCTCAAAGCTGCTGTGAACTATGACCCTCAATAAAGGAAAACAACAACACAACAACAACAACAACAACAACAACAACAACAACCACCACCACCAAACTCTTATTGGCAGAAATCTGCCTCTGTTTTTCCAGACCTAGATGGAAATATTTTCATTTTCCAGAAAGGCCAAGAGGACATCTATTCCATGTTGACAAAACCTCTGGGCCAGCCGCTGACCCTGGACAGAGCCGTGTTTTCAAATGTGTTAAAATAAACAGGGCCGGGCGATGCCCAGCGAGGGCGCTTGTCCACGCCGGCCGCCGCCTGGCCGACCCCGCATCCCATACGGCCCCCGAGACCGCCAGGAGTAATTCCTGAGGCAGAGCCAGAGAACCCGAGCACGCGGGACCCAAAAGCAAAAAAAAAAAAAAAAAAACAGGGGCTGGAGGATAGCACAGCAGGGAGGGCATTTACCTTGCAAGCAGCCAACCTGGGTTCCATCCCCAGCTTCCCATATGGTCCCCGAGCACCACCAGGAGTAATTCCTGAGTACAGAGCCAGGAGTAACCCCTGAGCATTGCTGGGTGTGACCCCAAAAAGCAAAACAAACAAACAAACAAACAAACGAATATAATAAACAGGGAACCGTTTTTTCTGAAGTCCATTACCTAGGAATAGGAAAATATTTGGGAAAGGTGAGAGACCTTGTCATTTGGCAAGTCCTGGCAGTGGGCCTCGTGGTCACTGTCAATCCAATTCAGCGGGGAAATGGCCTGAGGTCTGCAGGCAGCCTAGTGTGAAATACGGGTGGTTTCTGTGAAGGATGGAGTCCAGTGACCCCTAATCCCATCCTGCCTATTTGCCATTGCAGAGAGTGAAGATTTCAATTTGAGGCTTGTAAAACTAAAGACAGAGTTTCTTCTCATCCCAGGTCAAGAACCCCCATGAACAAGGGGTGGTGACCTCTGGTTAAGACCCTTTTTCTCTAGGAATAAGTACCCCAAACTGTACACCACCAAAATGGTTTGTTTTTAAAAAACAGAAGCCCAATAGATGTGTGTGTTAAAATCCAATTCCTGGATTCCTGTTCCCTGTCAGAGCCCTGCTCCTTTCCTCCAGAGCATTTTTGTGTTGTTTGTTTTGGTGCCACTCTGGGCAGTGCCCAAGGGTTTTCTGGCTCTGTGCTCTGGGATCTCACTGGGGGCGGGTGCTTGGGGATCATGTGGTACTTGGAATAGATTCTAGGCCTTTCTCATGCCAACACTGAGCTATCGCTCTAGGCCCAGATTCTGAGTTTTTTTTTTTTTTTTTTTTTTTGTAGGGAGCTGAGAGGCTGGAGCTGGCTGTGCTCAAGGTTTTCCTCCAGGCTCTGAGCTCTGCCATCATTCTTAGTGTTTGGGGAGCCATATGCAGCGGCAGGGATTGAACCAGGCTTACTTCATGCAAGTTAAGCAGATTAACCCCACGTTTCGAGCCCAGATTTTGAGATACTTATTATATATTCGGAACACCACCCCGTTCCCCACTTCCCCGCCTGCCTGGGACCCCTTCAAACCCTGAATACAAAATATCATTTTTTGTGGAGACCACTAGATGGCAGCAGAAACTCATGGATTACTTTTCCATGAGCATTCCTTCCAGGGGTAAGGAGTGAACCCGGTTTCACTCCTGGAACAATTAAGCCCCCCCCTTTCCTGCCTGGATTTCCCAGAGTCAGAGTTGGACTCTTTTTTTTTTCTTTTTGGGTCACACCCGGCGACGCTCAGGGGTTACTCCTGGCTCTGCACTCAGGAATTACTCCTGGCGGTGCTCGGGGGACATATGGGATGCCGGAGATCGAACCTGGCCGGCACAGGCCAGCCGCGTGCAAGGCAAACATCCTAACCACTGGGCTATCGCTCTGGCCCCCCAGAGTTGGACTCTTTAGTAGTCCACAAGTCATAAAACGGGCTCCTGAAAGACAGGTGGGACTGGAGTTAGGCTGGTGTGAGCCCAGCCCCTTCTCTGTGGGGCAGACGTGCCTTAGTGTCACAGGTTACTAGGGAGAGTAACGGGGGTGTGTCTGTACGAGTCTAAGGCATTTCTTGACGGACCAATGAATGCAGTACATGTGGGTATGCTACTGCCTTCATCTTCAACCAACTCTGATGGGGTTTAAGACAAGAAATATAAATGAGACCCATCCCATCCTCAAGAAATACAATATTTAATGAATTATTGTGACCTAGATATGTATGTAAATATACATACATAAATTCCTACATAGATCCTATTTTGTTAATTATGAAAGGTATTTTTTCAAGTTTTTTAATTCAATTACCTTGAGATATAGTTACAAAGTTGTTCATGATTGAGTTTCAATCATATAATGTTCCAGCACCCGGCCCTTCACTGGTGTACATTTCCCACAACCAATGTCCCCAGTCCCCAGTTTCCTTTCTACCTACCCCACCCCCACAACCTGCATCTAGGGCAGACACTTTTCTTGTCTCTCTTTCTCTACTTTTTCATATTTAAAAGTTTTTGAGGGGGCCGGGATGATAGTACAGCGGGTAGGACATTTACCTGGGTTCAATCCCTGGCATCCTATATGGTCCCCCTGAGCATGGCCAGGAGTAATTTCTGAGTGCAAAACCAGGAGTAAATTCTCAGCACTTCTGAGTGTGATGCAAAAATAAAAAAAAAAAAAGAAAAAGAAAAAAGTTGTTGAGGACTGGAGGGCCAGCACAGAGTCAGCAGTGCAGGCCTTGCATATAGCCAACCCAGCTCAGTTTCCATGGTACTACCTGGTCCTCCAAGTCCAGGTGTAGTCCCCACCCCTGATTCAAATAAGTAAAATTAAGAATTTTTAAGATATAATACAAATTGTTGAGTTTGACAGCTTTCTTTTGGGGGCTGAGTGAGATAACGGTGTGAGTTATGAGCAGCGGAATGACAAACAGAACCGTGAATCCAGCTAGCACCTGCAAGTCTCCCGGACCGGTACTCCTGGGACAAACCAGGGGACTGTCTACTCTCACTCGGTCACGTCAACTCCATCACCGCCTTTTGCTGACAGGCATGGGAAGGTATCTGGGGTAGCGGATGGGATGTGCTGGTTGCTAAGAGCGGGGAGATACTAGAACCCAGGGCTCGAGCTGAATCTGATAGGGGGAGGTCTGGGGGTGGGGCCCGGATGATTGGCATTCCTGGCCCCTCCCTCCCAGGTAGAAGGAGAGTCTTTTTTTATTTTTTATTTTTACAATTACAAAGATATACAATTAAAAAGTTCATATTTGGGTTTTGGTCATACAGTGTTCCAGATTCTTGAGGAGAGCATCTCAGTCACCCTTCCAGGGAACAATCTCTTACTTGAAACCAGGGAACAGAATTTGTAGCTCTGCTGATACCGTCCAGTCGTATGCTACTCCTATGTTAGCTGGCTCCTACGTTAGTAGGAAATGAGCTCCGGTGGCCATCAAGCAATGGGAGAACCCTAAGTCAAGGCCTTTTTCATTTCTTCCCAGAGCTGGTCAGCCAAGACACCACAGTGACCTCTCCGCTGGGTGAGCAGGAAGAAGCAATGTCTGTCTTCCTGTGAGAAAGGGGGTTACTGGCCCAAAGATAGCATAGAGGTTAAAGTGCTTACCTTGCTTGTGCTGCCCCTGATTCTGAGCATCATCGTGAGAACCCCCTGAGCACAGAGCCAGGAGTAAGCCTGAGCACCAGTGGGTGTGACCCCAAACCCGACTCTTCCCCTGCTCAAAAACAAAGGGGTCATTTTATTTCTCCCTCCTAGGGGTGTTGTGGAATAACTGAGTCTTCTAGTAGAAGGAATCTGACCTGGGGTGTGGCTCCATCAGCTTGACTCCTTCACCCCAATTTCTTACAGTGCTTTCTTCTGGCAAACTTGCTGTTGGGTGCAGACAACAACGCAAACTCTGTCCTTTACGTCCTTTTAAGCCTTTGTATGGGTAACCAACACTTAGCCGTGAGAGTATTAGGAATTCACAACACCCTTACTGTTAACTGTGGGCTCATGGATGGCTTAGGGTGCATGCAAGGCTCTCTTGCATCACGATGGCCCTAGGGGGCGGCTTTCCACACTTTTCAGATGAGAACAGAAGCTGGCTCAGAAGCTGGCTGGTAGGTAAGGAAGGAAAGAATACAACAGGTGAATTTTTTTTTTCTCTTCACAGCTGGTCACAGCAGAGCCGGTGTTATCACTTCATGGATATCATTTCAAAACCCTAGACTTACACACTAGCCTCCTAGCCGGGAAAACCTGGAGGCTCACAATGGAAGCTCTTAGGAATGAGATGCAATAAGCAAAGTCTCCGAGGAAGCCATCAGCTGGGACTTTGCGGTGTCGGTTGTGCCAGCACACCAAGATCAAGGGCCGTGCTGGGCGGCCTCAGGATCTTTATTTTGTTTAACCATTAAGAAAGAAGTTTATTTGGGAAAGGTGCACTGGTGGGGAAATGGGTGTTGGAACCCTGTTTGACTGAAACCCAGTCACAAACAGCTTTGTAATTGGTGATTCAATTAAAAAAAATAACCCCCCAAAATAGAAAACATGGGGCCAGAGTGACAGCACAGCAGGAAGGGCATTTGCCTTGTAAGACGCCAACCCGGGTTCAATCCCCTGCATCCTATATGGTCCCTCAAGCTCTGCCAGGAATAATTCCTGATCAAAGAGCCAGGGGTAACCCCTGAGTGTCACTGGGTGTGACCCTAAAAAGCAAAAAACAAACAAACAAAAAAAACCAATTTTTTTGGAAAATAAATGGAGAGGGGAGAGATAGATAAAAAATTCATGAATACACAGACTTTTCTAAAATGAAAGAAGCGAGTCTGCAGCCCAAACAGGAAATGAGCCCTAAAGCCAGAGGGTAGCTGAGGCTGACACAGCCCAGGCCAGACTAAGAGACAGGACAGCAGGGAAGGTGCTCGCCTTGTGTGCAGCCAAACCAGGTTCCATCCCCAGATCCTATAAGGTTCCCCCGAGTTTGCCAGGGGCAGTCCCTGAGTGCAGAGCTGGGAGTAACCCCTTGAGCATCACTGTGTGGCCCCCAAACAAAAACAAGAGAAACTAACAAAAAGTGCACATGTGGGGCGGAGCGATAGCACAGCAGGTAGGGCATTTGCCTTGCCCCTGACCATCCCTGGTTTGATGCCTGGCATCCCATATAGTCCCTGAGCACTGCCAGGAGTAATTCCTGAGTGCAGAGCAAGGAGTAACCCCTGAATATCCTGGGTATGACCCAAAAACAAACAAACAAAAAAAAGTACACATGTGATGAGGAGATTTGGGCTCCTGTGTTTTTATTGGGTCATTCTGGCTCTGTTCAGGGCTTGCTCCTGGCTCTGTGCTCATGAATATCTCCCGGTTGGGATGGGGCATCTACATCATGCTAAGAATAGAACCAGCGCCAGTTGCATGTAAAAGCAAGCACAGTCCCCGCTGTACTATCTCTCTGGCCCACTCTGGGACCTTTAATAAGCCTGCTTTGACAGTCCGTCCCCAGCATCTCCCTATGTCCCGACTTTCCTGATGTGTTTGCAGTTCTTAGCTTGGGGCTTGCTGGAGAAATGTAGCTCAGGGCTGGGCAGCCGCAGGTTCCCTTTCTCTTGGCTCTAGAGAGGATAATTTCCAAGACAAACAAAATTATTGAGAACCAAGACTGTGCACCTTGGTGTGCAGCGCGTGATTTGGCTTTTGGTTTCCCTGTGGAGCGCTTTATTCCCGGCATAATGACTCAGGGTCTAATTAAAAGGCAGAGATTGGGGTGGTGGGACCAACTGGAGACACAGACACACACCAGACCTTCCCAAGTTGAAATAAAGTTGAAGCTCAGCAGCAGTTTGGCTGTCTTGGCTGAGTGTCTTAGAACCACACTCAGCCTGTGCATGTTGAAGGTCTTAAAGCCTGCAGCCTCGGAGACGACAGAGAGAGAAAGGCCCGGCCAACCCAATGGCTTCCCTCCAACATGGACTTTGTATGAAAGACAGAAGCAATTCTTCACCCAACTCAGGAATTCAGAACCGGCAGGGAGATCTAGTCTTGAGGTCCTGGAAATGCTACCATGGCGTAGGAGTTCCCAGAAACTGTGGCAATCATGTCCCCCAGGTGACCCACTGGTTACAAAGGCACCACGGACCCTCTGGGTCTCTGTTATCTCCTGTCCATGAACCAACAGTAGTTTCTAGGGGCGTCAACGGGAGGCCTGAGACTGGATCTTGCCACCGCATGTGTGTGACCTGTACATGGGTCCCACTTAGCTTCTCCAAGTGTGTGTGCAGTTAGATGGGGAGCCTTGACGTCCCTGTGGCCCCCGTTTCCTGATGTCACACCCGCCCACACACCCACAGACATCAGGAGCCTCTTTCCGTTGTCAGGATCCCATGAAGACGGTGATGACTCACCTACATTTTGAAATACTAAAATCATGGTGTTGAGAAATAGTTGTTGGGGTGGAAATCACGACCTGATGCTGTGCAGAGGGCCAGCACCAGTGTTGAGAACCCGAAGGCAGACTGTGGGAGCCTCTGGGTGTGGCAGTGACAGGCCACTCAAGTCTTTGATCCCTCTGCTTCCCG
>JAJIBD010035847.1:0-23572 GCA_021461705.1 Cryptotis parvus
GTGTACATTTAGAGCAAGTACCAAGATCACTGCTGTAATGTGAAATGACCCAATTGCACATACTGGACATACCATACCAGCTGCCTCCCTGCCCTGACTAAGAAGAAGCCAGGAAAACTCAGCTGTGCTGGGAAAGACTGTTGACCTCAGAGGAGGCTGGGACTGGGCTGACACAGTCAGTCAGGAGTAAAGGGACTTGAACCAGGTGGTCTGGAAAGACAAAAAATCCATTTAAGACAGACACAACACTTTGAGTTGAACCTTTTTTCTGACCGAAAGTCATGGTAGGGCTGAGCCTTCCACTCAGGGATGAAAAAAGCATGGAGTTTAAATGAGTATTAAAAAGAAATCTAGGAACTGGAGGCGATAGCACAAGCAGGTAGGGCATTTGCCTTTATGCTGGCCAACCTGGTTTGATCCCTGGCATCCCAAATGGTCCCCTGATCTTTGCCAGGGTAATTTCTGAGTGAAGAGCCAGGAGTAACCCCTGAGCATCGTCAGGTATGACCCAAAAAGCCAATAAAAGAAAAAAAGAATTTCAAACTTTAAAATGGACAGGAACATTGTCCAATTTGCAGTTAGTCACATATTGAGTCAAAATAATAAATGATTCACGAATATGCCAAACAGACCACATATACATATATAAATATATATCTTTTTTCTTTTGTGGTGCCAAGAATTGAACCCAGGGCCTTACACATATGGGATCAGCACTCTACCAGTTAAATCATGTTTGTCCAATTTCTGGCCTGGTCCTGCTTTTAAGTAATCCTGCAGTGAAACTTGGGCACACAGTGAGGATAATAACTTGCCTGTACTGTATCCCAGATTCCTCTGCCCCTCCCTCAGGTGAATGGTCTGTTTGTGCCAGTGACCCGGGGGAGGGAGTGGATCTGACCTGCCAGTTCTTGCTGCTGGTGTGTTCCAAATGCTACTAAAGACGAGGCTCTGCGCAGTTTTCCTGGTACTGGGTCAATAGGAAACTGCCCGCAGGCATCTCTCCTTCCGGGCCAGTGGTGCTTTCTCATTTTTTCTTCCTTTTCCTCATACTTGGACTTGTATAGGCTCCGCAACATGAAAATCAGAAGCATGAGAGGGATGAAAAGTAAGGAGCATAGATCGATCACGAGAAGTATTCTTTCCCGTAAAGTCTGAGGCCCTTGTCCTTTGAAACCACTGGCCTTGGAGAAATCCTCGAATAGAAATGTGGTGAGAATTGGAATTAGTGTTGTCATGGTGTGAACTGCATAGATGATCGCAGGGGTGCGGATCCACTTGCAGCTTCCTGAGGTCATGGAGGGAAGAGGAGAGAAGCATTAGGTGTTGTTTTTTGTTTTGCTTTTTGGGTCACAAATAGTGATACTCAGGGAATTACTCCTGGTGGTACTTTGGGGACCATATGGGATGCCAGGGGACTGAACCCAGGTCTGCTGTGTGCAAAGCAAACACCCTACCCGCTGTGCTATCACTCCGGCCCAGAGATGGTCATGACATTGTCCAACTTCTCTGCCAGCTCCCTTCAACAGGATCATTCTATCTTCCCAAGTGGAAACAAATGGGTAACAATGCTCATAGCACTGCCTGATACATAAACAAACTAGCTGGGACACCCACACACACACACACTGACTGCCAAAGAACCAAGGGTGGGGTTGGCTTTAATTCAGATTGGACAGTGGGGAGGGTGTTTGCCTCGCATGCAGCCAACGGGGTTGGATCCCTGAATCCCCTGGTCCAGCATCATCAGAGTAACCCTGAGCACAGCTAGGTGTGACCCAAAAAACAATAAACACCCTTGGACAACAACATAACTAGTTGAACCAGTTTGGTCCAAAATGTGGGCGGACAGGAGCCCCATGAGTTACACCTGGTAACTGTGTCCTGTTGAGATGGACTCAGATACAGAAACATCACCTGCACTCCTATGTTCAGGGTAGCGCTATTCACAGTAGCCAGAATCTGGGAAATACCCAAGTGCCTGAGAACAGATGACTGGATAAAGAAACTGGTACATTGGGGCAGAAGCGATAGCACAGCAGGTAAGGCGTTGCCTTGCACCACGACCAACCCAGGTTTAATCCCTAGCATCCCATATGGTCCCCGGGCACCGCTAGGTGCAATTCCTAAGCAAATAGCCAGGAGTAACCCCTGAGCACCAGGTAAGACCCAAAAAAAGCAAAGCAAAAAAAAAATACCAACCAACTGGTACAGCTACACAATGGAAACTATGAATCCACCAGGAAAAAGTAAGTCATGAAATTCACTTATAAATGGATGGGCAAGGGAGAGTGTCATGCTGAGTGAAATGAGTCAGAAAGAGAGGGAGAGACATACGATGACTGCACTTTATGGGATAAAAAAGTAGTATGAGCGGGGCCGGAGCGATAGTCCAGCGGGTAGGGTGTTTGCCTTGCACACAGCCGACCCGGGTTCGATCTCTGGCATCCCATATGGCCCCCGAGCACTGCCAGGGAGTAATTTCTGGAGTGCAGAGCCAGGGGGAACCCTGAGCATCGCCTGGCATGGCCAAAAAAAAAAAAAAAAAAAAAAAAAAAAAAAAAAGTAGTATGAGACTAACATCCGAGTACAATAGGAACAAATGCCAGGAGGACTGATCCATGTTTGGAAGTGGTGGGGAAACAGTTAGGATAGAAGGGAGCACTATGCCAGTGACAGTTGGAAATGATCACTCTGGACAAGAGTGCTAAAAAGGAGGTAAAGGAGTATGCATGATAACCTTATAGTACCCGGCTGCAAACTATAATGCCCAAAGAAAAGAGAAGGAGCAATGGGACGGAGCGATAGCACAGCGGGTAGGGCGTTCACCTTGCACGTGGCTGACCCGGTTTCGATCTCCGGCATCCCATAAAGGTGACCCAAGCACCGCCAGGAGTAAATCCTTAGTGCAGAGCCAGGAGTAACCCTAGCATTGCCAAAAAGGGAAAAAAAAAAAAGTAACCCCCTGAGCACAGCTGGGCATGGCCCAAATAAAGAAAATTTGAGGGCAGGAAAGATTGTATAATTTAAATGCTTTGCATATGGCAGACCCTGGCTTGATGCCTAATACCACATGGTACCTGAAGTACCAGACACTGAGCCAAGAGGTAGCACAAACCTCCCCACAACTGGGTCCAGATAGTACAGCGGGGAGGGTGTTTGCTTGCACACAGTCAACCAGGGTTCAATCCCTGGCATCTCATGTGGTCCTACTTGGAGCCAGGAATAACCTCTGAGGATCACCAGGTGTGTTGCCTGCTCCCAAAAGAGCAAGTTCATTCTTGCAGGGGCCCTGAGTTCCATGGTGAGCCTTTTGGTCAACTACACAACCTCAAAGTGCCCAAGAGCAGCCCTGCGCACAACAGCCTCCCACCCCCATAGACTCCTGTTTCACCCTCATCCAAACCTCGAGAATCTGTACCAAAGGTGTGTGGAGCCAATTCAGGGCAGCAGAATTTTACCACCATTTACCAACCTTTGAAGAAGGCGATGTCGCAATGGGGAAGAAAGGCAGCTGGAACAGGAGCTCACAAATAGGAAGGACTTCAGCCATGGCGGAGGTTCTGTAAGAAAGGGTCTTTGAACCCCTTGGCGTACCACTGCATCAGGTTTCTCAGCTGGAAAAAGACAAGAATTGCAATGAGCACAGACCAAGCCTGCAAGTCCTGGAGGGTCCAGTCCATTGTCGGGGCCCTGGGCAGAAAGGGGCACCTCACTGGCTTTCCTGGAGCAGCTAGATGGTTACCGAGCAGAATCTAACTCCCGGGGCGGAGCAAGCCCAGCGGGTAGGGCGTCTGCCTTGCACACGGCAGGCCCATGCCGCCCAGGTTTGATCCCGGCATCCCATATGGGGTCCCCCGAGATCATCAGAGTAATTCCTGGAGTGTAGAGCCAGGAGAAACCCCTGAAGTTACCGGTGTGACCCAAAAAGCAAAAAAAAATAAATAAATAAAGAATCTAACTCTCATCGCGGTGACGCTAGACGGTTACTAAGCAGAATCTAACTCCCATTGCGGTGACGCCTTCTCAGCTCGTAGCCCTCTGTGCGAGAGCTGGGGTGGACTCATGATTGAGAACAACCATATCTGCCCGTCAGTGGCTTCGCAGAGACAGTTGTGGAAAGAACCCCAATGTGACAGATGCCAGCAACAGCATTTTTTTTTTTTTGCTTTTTTTCCTACACCCGCAATGCTCAGGGTTTTCTCCTGGCTCTGCACTCAGGAATTACTCCTGACGGTACTGGCTACCGGGAGGTCCGACCAGCCACCCGAGCCGGGATGCGTGCAAGGCAAACGCCCTACCCGCTGGACTATCGCTCCGCCCCGCAACAGCATTCTTTAGAAGAGGAACAGCAGGGCTGGCATGAACAGTACAGTGGGGAAAGGCACTTGCCTTGCATGTGGCTGACCCAGGCTCAACCCTCGATACCACATACTGGTCCCCCTGAGCCCACTAGGAGTGATCCTAGAGCACAAAAGCTGGGACAAGCCCCTGAGCACCACTGGGTATGGCTCCAAAATCAAACCCCCTGTTGGGGAGCCGCTGGGGTCCCCCCAACAACACCAGGAAACGAAGTTCCCTTCTACCTCCAAAGCCGGTGGGAAATGGATGAAAACTCAGGAATCCGGGGCAGTTTTAAAAGGCTTTACTATCACAGGTTCTCGGGTATACGATCTAAGAACAGGAAAAACTCTGGACTCTGGGTTCCTGGCTGGACCCCGCCATGTGTAGGCCAAGATGGCTGCCACTCCGTGTTGAAACTCAACAGAAAACGGAGAGGATGGAGAGAGGAAAGCACCAAGAAGCCAAACGGCAAAAGACCTCTCTTCTCCCAGCTTACTTTATAGATAGAAATTCTTGCCAAAACTTCCCCAGCCTGGCCCATCGTGGGCTAGGCTATCTAGAGATGAATACAGGTAAGCAACTCTATTGATTTTTTTTGTTGGCTTTTTGGGTCCCACCCAGCAATGCTCAGGGTTTCTCCTGGCTCTGCACTCAGGAATTACTCCCTGGCGGTGCCCTCGGCAGACCATATAGGATGCTTGGGGATCGAACCCAGCCGGCTGGAAGCCGGCCACGTGCAAGGCAAACGCCCCTACCCGCTGGACTATAGCTCGAACCCAAAAATTCTATTGAAATGCAGCACTCGGGTGGGCCTTTTTGGCTTTTACAAGTGCAGAGCTGATTCAAAGCCTCTCCTAGCAGGGGCCGGAGCGATAGTCCAGCGGGTAGGGCATTTGCCTTGCACGCTGCTGGCCTTTGTGCCAGCCAGGGTTCAATCCCAGCATCCCATATGGTCTCCCGAGCACTGCCAGGAGTGATTCCTGGGTGCTGAGCCAGGAGAACCCCTGAGCATTGCGGGTGTGACCCAAAAAACAAAAAACAAAACAAAACAAAAACAAAGCCTCCTAGCAGAGCTGGGAAGGGGCTGTAAGCTAAGTGTAGCTGGAGCCTAAAGAAGAGCATGTCACCCAACACCCCCCAAAAAAAAAAAAACTGAAATTGGGGCTGGAGCAATAGCACAGTGGATAGGGACGTTTGCCTTGCACGCAGCCAACCTGGGTTTGGTTCCTGGCATCCCATATAGTCCCCAGGGACCACCAGGACTAACCTGAGTGCAGAGCCAAGAGTAACCCCTGAGTAGATTTCCGTGTGACCTCCCCTAAAAATATGAGGGGCTGGGGAGAGAAGGCACTTGCCTTCCATGCGACCAGGGTTCAATCCCTGACATGACGCAAGGGGTACCCTAGCACCCGCCAAGAGTGACCCTGAGCAGAGAACCAGGAGTAAACCTTAAGCATGGCTGGATGTGGCCCCCAATTCGAAACAAAATAAACAAAAATGAGCTTAACCTTCCTTGTTTTTCTGGGGAGAGTGAAGGTGGAAAGGAGATAATTTAACTTCCGTGTAGATGTAATTTTAGTTTAAATCCCCCAAACCCTAGGGCCTGGATGATAGCACAGCAGGTGGGCTCTTTACCTTGACCACAGCTAACCTGGGTTCGAGTCCCATATATGGCCCCCAGAACTTTGCCAGGAGTGATCCCTGGGGGCTGGAACGATAGCACAGCGGGTAAGGCCTTGCAGCGCCCGACACCGGGTCTCGCACCCCTGAGCATCCCATATGGTCCCCCGAGCACCACCAGGAGTAATTCCTGAGTGAAGAGCCAGGAGTAACCCTGAGCATTGCAGGGGGTGACCCCCAAAAAAATAAATAAAAAGGAGTGATCCCTGAGCACAGAGCCAGGAAGGGAATAAACACTGAGCACTGCCAGGCGTCCCCCCCCCAACAAAAAAAGAATCTTCTAGACAATTTCTTCCTCATTCTCAAGACTCCCTAGGTCTAAAGTTTTCTTTTCTGGAGCCCAGAAGGATACTTATAGAACTAACCCTGCTCGAACCACAAATTACATAGCTTATAGGCCAGACGGTTAACGGTCTTAGTTCTAACTTGCCCCCTAACTCCCACTCCTTCTAATTACACCAAAAGCACTAAGGTCTGGAGAGATGGTACAGTGGATAAAGCGCCTGCCAATTCAATCCCTGGCATGGCAGAGTCCCCTGAGCACTGCTGGGCCCGGGCCCCACGAAAGCTCAAGTCCCTGATGACGTGGGTGAGTGGGAGGAAGAGAGCAGCAGGGGTTGAGGCTGCTCACTGTTTTTTTTTTTTGGGTCCACCCAGAGATGCTCAGGGGTAAGTCCTGGCTCTGCACTCAGGAACTACTCCTGGCGGTGCTTGGGGACCATATGGGATGCCGGGATCGAACCCAGGTCGGCTACGTGCAAGGTAAACGCCTACCTGCTGGACTATCACCCGACCCCTCAAGGGTGCTCACTTTGGACTTTTATTTAGGAGCCCAAAGCCTCCGGCTGTCCCTGCTACAGACTGATGAAAGGCTGCAGCACCGGGCATCCTGGATGGGTGGGGTGGGCTGGGGGTGTCCTGTGTGTATGCGTGTGTATGTATGCTGGATCAGTGTGTCTACATGTATGCACATGTGTTTCTGTGTGTATCCTGGATTGGCTTGTGTGTGTGTGTGTGTGTGTGTGTGTGTGTGTGTGTGTGTATCCTGGATCGGCTGTGGTGTGGGGGGGTATATCCTGGATCAGGCTGAGGGTGTGTGTGTGGGTGGGTGTGTGTATCCTGTTTTGGCAGGTGTGTGCAGGGCCATCTCCATACACCTGTCTTTGAAGTCAAATATGTCTTAATATATGACAAATAAAGACAACTTCAAGGTAAGAATTTAGTTTACAATGGAAAAGCCAAATATATCTTCCTGTTAATTTTTAACCAGCAGATAAAGGCTCACGAAATAGAGGCCTTGGTCCTGTGAGGGAGCTTTAAGCAAATATTCAGCAGTTATGGCGCAATGGATAATACGTCGACTCTGGACCAGAAGCAGAGACAAACTTTCTGGCAGCATAAAACTGATTTCACAAAGGCTCTGGCTAGATAATTTGACCCATTTGACCCATTTGTTGATCTTGGATTTGTATTTGATTCGAAACTAAGATTTACAGCAATATCCTTTGATTTCTTCTGAGCACTTTTCAGGATGGAATGCGGCAGAGAACTGACCTGGACAGTTTCCTCATTTGCAGAAGTTGAGAAGAAACAATTTAGAATAACATTTATTCTAAATTGAATATATACTCGATCACTGGTGTGACTCAAAAAAGCAATATATATATATATATAAATATAAAAAAATATATATATATAGCCTTTTTGAGTCACACCCAGTAATACTCACAACTCTCTGGCTCTGCACTCATGAATTACTCCTGGTGGTGCTGGGGGGACAATATGGGATGTCGGAATTGAACCCGGGTAGGGTAGGTGAAAAGGCAAATGCCCTCCCTGCTGTGCCCTCATTCCAAGCCCCCTTACAGGCTGGGTAAAGCTAAAGGAAAATTCTATTTTGGAGGGAAAAAAACCCAAATGTTAAATTTTGGCATTTTCCTGAAGAGAACCCTTGAGAATAACTCAAGGATTTTATTTTTCCCCAGAAAGAAGCAACACAATTTGCTGTACTATACAAATATACATACACACCACCCAAAAAGTTTTTTGTTTGGTGTGGTTTGGTCTTGAGCCACACTCAGCGCTACTCAGGAATTGCTCCTGGCAGTGCTGAGGGGGACCCAAGTATGGGACGCCAGGGATCGAACCCCGTCGGCCACATGCAAGGCAAATGCCCACTCCCCGCTGTACAATCACTCTGGCTCCCTGCCCTGATTGTTACACAGGTTCTGGAAACCATGAACTATGGCTCTCCTTTCTTTTAAGGACTGTGCCCACCTGTTCTATAAAAAGCCATGTTCATGGGGACCTGTATGGCTCAGTGACTGTCTAAGATCTCCGTATCCGAATCCCCAGAATCTGTGATTTGTGACTATTTTGGCCAGACTTTACAGATGTGACCTCGATTAAGGTTCCTCGAGACAGGGAGATCAGTCAGGTTATTTGCCGAGAGCCCCTGTGGCTACAAGACTCACTTTTATAGGGTAATAAAGCGGGAAGGGGTGACTGTGGAGCAAATGCACCAGGAACTGAGAGATAACAGGGATTACAAGTCTTCCTTGCATGATGCCGGATCCGGGTTCAATTCCGGCATCCCATATGGTCCCCAGAGCACCGCTAGAGAATTCCTGAGTGCAGAGCCAGGAGTAACCCCTGAGCATTGCCAGGTATGACCCCAAAAAAAAAAGTACTAAGAAGCCTTCCTGCAGCCAACCCAGGTTAAATCACTCTACCGGGCACCATGCATTGTCCCCCTGAAGCACCACCAGGAGTCACTCCTGAGCACAGACCTAGAAATAGCACCCTTGGCAACCCAAGTGGCCCCCCAAACAAAGCCAATAACGAAGGACAATGATCATGGGTGATTTGGATCTACTGCTAACATTTCCGGGCTACTGGCCTCCCAGAGAGCTGACCCAGGTTCAATACCCAGCACTGCACATGGTCCCTGGCTGGTACCAGGAGTGATCCCTGAGTTTTGAGCCAAGAATCAGCCCTAAGCACCACCCGTGTGGGCCTGAACAACAAAAACACAAAGGTGGCAACGAGCCAGTCGCTCGATGATAGAGCGCATTGCCTAGCACATGTGGGAAGTCTGTTCGGTCCATCTGTCCCTGGCCCCATCCCTAGCTCATCTGTTCAACCCCAACCTATCCCAGATGGTCCGTTGAAGAGAAAAAAAATCCCCAAACAAAAGACACAAAGTGATGCTAAGACCTACAAGCCAAGGAACCCTGGCACCACCAGAAACCACAAAATTGCAAGTTGGACACCTCCGCATGCTGAAGAAACCAGCCCCCAAACCTTCATTAGCCCCTTCAAACACCTGAACTCTGGAACTGTAAGAGAATGGATTTGTGACGGTTTTGCCAATGTTTTTGGTAACTCCTAACACTAACAAGCAGCTGCATATGTTTGTGCCTATAATGTACCCCAACTCTGGTGACATTCCAGGTCCAAGACACGCAGGACTTCCCAGAATGCAGCCGAATGCCTTCCATATGGTACCTACGTGGGTGCCCAGGCATGGCTTACAGGTCAGCCTGGTTCTAAAAGCAAACCAAGAGACTCTGGAGCAAAGGGGTAGAAAGTCAAGCAGGGTCTTTTTCATCTCTTTGGAGGAAAAGCTTAGGACCCCTCAGAAAGTTGATAGAAAGGAGACTTCTACCAGAAAACTCACGGCACTCATATGTATTCCTACCATACTGGTTCATGGGACACCGGGTAAGAAGCCCCACTACACAGGAAGCATCTACATTTTTTATTTCATTTTATGGTTTGGTTTTTGGACCTCACCCAGAGG
Source organism: Cryptotis parvus (assembly GCA_021461705.1). Taxonomy (NCBI): domain Eukaryota; kingdom Metazoa; phylum Chordata; class Mammalia; order Eulipotyphla; family Soricidae; genus Cryptotis; species Cryptotis parvus. The sequence goes on from JAJIBD010035847.1 coordinate 9,827, forward strand.
GATGCTCAGGGTCTAGTCCTGATTCTGTGCTCAAGAGTGACCCCTGGTGGTGCACAGGGAATAGACAGCGCCTGAGATTTGAAAGGTTGGCAGTGGGGTAGGAGTGGGTGTGTTGGTGGTGCAAGCCAAACGCCTCTATCCGTCCTAGTTGTCCAGCCCAAAAAAAGCATTCTCAAGGAGAATCAGGGGATGACCACATTTTCAAGAAGACAAATTGGGTTTTGCCCACAGTTCTACAGAAGCATTGGTGAAATAGAACCGAGGTCAGAAATTCCACAAAAGACGGTTTTGAGGCCAAGAAAGTTCAATGGCTAGAGCATACGCCTGGTATCCGACAATCGACTGGAGCAAGCTCCAAGCCAATTGCTGGGAGCAGCCCCCTGGGGCACCGCCACCACTTGCTTCCCTCCATGAAGGCCAATGTGAACAGTGTTGCTCATTCTTTCTCAGGCTTTGCCTTTTCCACACCACTCATCTCGCCCACGTCTTTCAGCCAGGTCTAACCCTACTTAAATTCTTTCTTTGGTAGTGCATGGCATTTTTATTTAATCAAGAGGTTTGGGGTTACACATGCGGCGCTCTAGGGGATGGCTCTGTTCCAGGTGACTCCTGGGAGAGCTCTGCGAGGACCGAGGGCTACGCACACCCACCTGCAAAGCACACTCTCCAGCCCCCGTCGGCTAATCCCCAGCCCTGATGATCAAGCTCCTTCCAACGAAACACAATTAAAACAACTCAAACGTGAGCAGACACTGGTTAATCTCCGCTACCTTCTTTTCCACTACTCCAACAGAGCAGAGGGGGTGGGGAGCGGGAGCCTGAAACATACCCATAGAAGACAGATTTAAAAAAGAACCAAGTCCCAGTCCCAGTCTCTTGAGGTGGGGCTGCGGCAAAAAGCAGGCCAGGCCAGCGGGAAGGAAAGGGGTCGGCACTGCAACCACGGGTGGGCGACAGCAGAGAGGCCAAGTGGGACTCAGGACAACCTCAGCGCGCGGAGGGACCCCAAAGTCGACTCCCCACCCCGGATCCAGACTCCCGACCATTGCTCTCACCTCGACCGGGTAGAGCCTCGAGGCGGCATCAGCATCTGCAGGTCCATGAGCACAGTGATGAGGATGTGTGAGAGGAAGTAGAGGCTCCAGCAGCCACCCAGGCCGCGCCGGGCACCTCAGGACCCCTGATCCGTTGTCGCGGCTTAGGAGAAACGGAAGCCACGCTAGCCCGGACCTGCCGACGTGGGAGAGGATTAGAACCGGTTCTGGGACCCAGGACCCGTGCCGGGGCGGCCGGCCCGCTTCTTTTCTGGGCTACGCAGGCCTCTCTCATTGGCTGGCGCAGCGGCCAGGAGCGGTCTCGCTGCCGGGGGCCGCCTATTGGCTCGCCGGGTTGTAGCGTGAGGGAGGCGCCACGTGGGCAGGCGGGCTCCCTCCGCCGCGTTGGGCCCTTGGGCGCCGCCAGATCCGCAGCTCCTCCGGGGGGGGGCTTCCCGCGCGTGCCAGCCGACCGCGTGGCGCCCTGGCCGCAGTGGCCGCTGTCCACGGTGGTCCGGGCTCAGCATATCTTTTACCGAGCGCTTTCCGGAGAGCCGGGACGTGGTCCCCGCGGATGGAAATGGACCTGGAAAACTCGGGGTGGCACAGAGGACCCGCGTGCAAGACGAGCAGCGGCTTCGTGCTACACCCCCAGCCCCCCCGCACGTAATTAGGCTTTTTATTATTGCCTGGGGGCAACCTTCCGGAAGGATGCACAGCCTCTAGAAGAGCGCGGAGGGCCGGAGCCCTAGTACAGCGGCGAGGGACGCTTGTCTTGCACTGCGGGGCTGGGGTCCCTGGCCGGCATAGGGTCCCATGAACCCGGATCACCATATGGGGCAAAGCTATATCTGAGCGCAGAGCCAGGAGTAACTAATCCTGAGCTCTGCCGGGTGTGGCCCCTAAAACAAACAGCACGGCGCCTTGGGGGGTTACAGAGCAACGTGTTGGATTCTCTGCACACTCCGATCGCGCCTGGGTGGGCGGGGAGGCTGCGTGGGGGGCTGCCATTGGCTGAAAGACGGACAGCCAGCAGTGCGTGGAAGGGAAGGCCAGTGGGACCTGGCCCTGGGCACCCGAGCCCTCGTTGAAGCCAGGCGTCTGGGGGGGTCCTGCCTCTAGGGGTGGGGAGCCCCCCCTGAAAATTCATCAGCGTTGGCGGTGACTATTGGACGTCCAGGCGCCCCACACCTCAGCGGCCCTCGGAGGACGCGGGAAGCTGTCTGGCGCCGCTTTGCCCAGATGACAAGCGAGCCCAAGGAGACGGAAAGGGGGTGCAGGCGCTGGCTTTGCCGCCTCTGCGGGAACATCTCCCCTGCAGAGCGCACCCCATGACTTTCCGCTGCGCAGCCGTGAGCAGGGGGAGTGGCCCAGCAGAGTGTTTGAGTAAAGGATGGGGAGTGGGTCTGGGGCAGGGGCGGGTGGTCAGCACAGCAGGAAATCGGCGCAGGTCCGAGGACCAGTGTCCCGTGGTGGGCCACTGGGCGCTAAGGCAGAGTTGACGGAGGGTAGGGGGGACACCAGGTGGCAAACCCTGATCCCCCAGGCTGTCTCCCTCTGGGGGCTCACTTCAGAAAGCCCTTTGACCTCCTCCACTGTGGCGGCTAAAGAGAAAAAGAGCCCATGGTTCAAGCTAGCCAGGGGTGCTAGGCCCTCAGGGCAGAGGGAGGAAGAGCAGGCCCAGGGGGTGACAATGTCCCTGACCTGAGTGGCCACAGGCCAGGCTGGCTGAAAAGGAGAGGGGCAGCTATAGGACATTGATAGTAAGGAGTTTCGAAAGCCCAGGGTCCCGGCTGAGCAAGGCAGGCAGGGATGAGGCCCCAGCCCCTACACTTCCCGGTGGACACCTAAGAGTGATAGAGTGTGAGAAACCTGCGGCCTGTGTGAGAGGGCAGGAGGCTTTAGTGGGCTCAGGGGTCAGTCCTGTGGGAGGTGAAGGCAGGAGGTCGAGGTGCAGGGGGCTTCCGGTCCGGGGTGGAAGGAGACCCGGGAGGGGGTCACGGAGGTTCCTTTTTGAACTGGTGAAGCCCAAACCGCTTTGTGTCGCAACAGGAAGTTATGGGGTTCTAGGACCTCCCCAGGGGCCGGTTTCCAGGGACCCAGCACTGTTGGCGCCCAGGGACACGGTGGCAATCCCGTGCCAGCCCTCACCGTGGTGATGAACTGCTAGCTGGGGACTTGCCCAGGGCACACGAAAGTTGCGCAAGAGCTACTCCTCAACTTGTTCCTCAAAACCGCCCAGCCGCCAGTCGGTATCTGTAGTTGGGTGTACTTGGGCTTCGGGGTGCAGGGGAGGGCGGTGGCAGGGACTGCACCCATGCCAACCCTAGGTTAGGACCACCGCCCACGAAGCCACCCTGGAGGGGACGCTGTGGATAGCCAGGTGGCTTGCAGCTCCGCAAGGGAAAGAGGAGTGAGCTTGTCAATGAGTGATTTCCTACTGTTACGAGGCCGAAAGTGCTCTCGCCTGACCTGAGTGAAATCAACACAAGTTTGGAAATGATGTGCACTGTGAGGAGACAAACAAGGGGACCCAGGGACTACGGCCATCCCCATGCCGGCAGCCTCTACAGAGCTGGTCCCTTTGTTAGGGTCCGAGAGCCTCAAGTTCTTAGAATCACAAAGAAACCAGCCAGTAATGCAAAAGACACATACGAGGAGTTTATTGGCCACAGGCCAAAGGTCAAAGCTCTTGCCCACGCACGCAGGCAAAGGCAAGACCCAGTAAGGGGAAGCTTTAGATTATATAGGTAGCTTACTTGGAAGTCTATAATCCCCAGCGATATACTTAAGTTCAAGAAAACCAAAAAGAAACATAACTCAAGGAGAAACACAATTCAACCGTGTGCACAGACGATTTCAGGGGTTCTCTAGGATGTTCTAAATGGTTAGGTACACCCTGTCCACACCCAGCAGTCCCCCCCTCCTGCATAAGATACCGCTTTGATAGGGGCGCCGTTTTTCTTTTGCCCGGATAGGTACTCCCAAGGCCAAAAAGGGGTGATGTCGAGGCCTCGGTAACTCCACAGCAATATGGAAGCCCTTTTGCCTTATTGAACCCTGCCCTGCCTTTTTTCTTCTTCCTAACATTCCCCTTTTTTATTTTTAAACTGAGGAATCCTCCTCAGGGCCAGTCTATGAATCTCCAGTTCATACTCAAGTTGTCGGAGTATAAAGAGCTGGAGAGTGTTAATGCCTTCTTTGACAAAATTTAACTAAGCTTGTTTAAAATAGGGGGACCAAAAAATAAGCGATTAGAAGTAGGATAAGTAAGGCCCATTAGAGTGGACAGAAGCTTAGGGTAGCTAACCATGGGGGGACGACTGAAACCAAGATTCAAACCAACCTTTTTTTGCCTCTTTGTCCCGTTTGCACTTTTCTATTCCTTTCCCCTAACCTTGGCCATGAGTCAAGGCTCCATGTGTGGTCAAGCGTAAAAACAACATTCTTCTCCCAAGGGGGCAGCGCATAGCCCCCTTGCTGTAAAGCAGTACGAGGTCCACCCCCCCATCTATTTTGGTGCTACTTACTTAGCCAGGGAGTGTCAGGGACTTTTCGAGGTGGCTGATGGCAGATCTCTATGTGTTCTAAGTCCCAATCAGTATGGCAGCCCTGAGGGAACCAAACCCACTGTGTTGAGTTTGCTGGGGGGGGCTGTGCCGGTCCCTGTTCCAGCCACTCCCAGCCCGAACAAGGCGGCAAGGGTCAAGGTAGATAATGCTTCGTTTACAAAGTCTGGGGAGCACCCTGGAACGTGGGAAGCGATTGCCGTGTAATACTTGACTCTAGGGAAAGATAGTAACCATGACACAGAATTCTCCCGTATGGTTGAGTGTTGTCTGAGACAAGCAGAAGTAAGTCCTGACCGAGAGCAAGCCCACCATCCTGAAGGAGGGTAGCCAGCCCCGTACTGAGCTGACAGCGAGGTTTTGTTGCACAAGGCCTGCTAGTTCTGAGGGACCATTCAATGCTCAGTCCCACACCCTGGACAAGCTCTAGAGTGAGTCCCTGCACTTTGTTTTCCCAAGTGCAACTTGGGTGGGGGGGGTTTCTTTTTGTGAGTCACTGTAGGGTGCGTTGAGCCCGACCGTCGTAAAGGGGGGTGGGCGGGCTGTAACTTTACAGCCAACAGGAGCATTTAGCTAGGACTAGACAGGTCTCAGCAGGGAGTAACTTGCTTTGATAACTGACATTAAAGGGAAAAGGGTCCTGCCGAGGCGCCCGGAAGCCAAGTTTGGGTCCCTGGCTCAAGGGAATTCCTGTGATTGACTGGGTGATGTCGAAGAGTTTGTCTGGCGCTAGGGTGGCCGGCGCCGGGGGTCCCTGGGCTTGTCCCATTACCCATTGGGTCCTACTGGGGGGCTGCTGGAGGTGAACTTTTAAACTAAGGGAGAAGAGTATGCCGGGATCTTTTCCTGTGACATATAACCTGAGTCCCCAGGTATGGACCGTTAGCCAGCTAGTAGCCTTCTTCCCTTCCTGTGTGAATTTTTATTTCAACTGGCAGGCATTTTTTTCTCTTAACCTGCCCCACATGCTCCCAGGAGGTTTCTTGCCACAGTTTAGAAATTGTTATTAAGTCACCTTTAGTGGGGGCCTCCCAATATATGTGGCCAGTGCCAACACAGTCCCAAGATTTACAGAAATAGTCAGGGAGGGCCCTCCACATTCTTCCGTCCCTTCTGGTGGCTGGACATACATAAAAATGGTGTTTGCAGTCCTACCTTGGGCCGTACCCCCACACCCATTGGCTGAGCACCATGCTCCCCAGTCCCATTCACTCCCTATTAGGTCCCAAAAGTCAAACTGGATATAGGGGAACCAAGAACCGTGGGTGAGTCCCAGAGAGGCTAACAGCTGGGCCGTTTCCTTCCCACACGGCTAAGTTCCAGTGTTAGATTTAGGGGCTGATGCCCAGTGTCCAGTCCTTGTACCAGCCTGCTGAGGGATAGATATCACGAGTCCAAGGAAGGCTGCTTCCAGCTAAAAAAATCGGAGCTTGAATGGGTTAGTGGGATGGCAGCGTGCTGTCCAGTTGCAGGTCTCCGCTCTCAGCTTCCCTCCCAGGGTAGCCTACCTTGTGTGGGAGTAAGTGGATCCAAGGCCCGATCCGTCAACCCTTAAGGGCAGTTGGGGGTAGTAGAGCAACACGGAAGTAAGGGCCTTTCCACCGAGGTTCCAAAGTGTTGTGAGCAAACCACAGAGTAAGGGCCTTTCCACCGAGGTTCCAAAGTGTTTTTAGGATGCGATTTTACCCACACCAGGTCCCCTGGGACTATGCCATGTTCGGGTCATGGGCTTCAGAATTTTTATATTGGGCCTTGAATGACCAGATTTCTTGCTGGACTTTGTTGTAAAGCCCCCTGAGGCTTGACTAGATACGTTTGAGCCAGACAATGTCACTCTTCTCCTGCAGAGTTCGCCTGATTATGGGGGTGGAGCCCCCAACTCATAATTTCAAAAGGAGTTAATCCCTGCACATAGGGAGAGTTACTGAACCCGGGAAATGGCATACCGCAGGAGCTTCCCAGTCCACGCCAGTCTCCACGACTAATTTTAGAAAGGGTCTCCTTCACGGTTCGATTCATTCTTTCTACCTGCCCAGAGCCTCTGTGGGCTGTACTCCACAACGCAGTTTCCAATCTACCCACTGCCTGGGCTGAGTCCAGTAGAACTTTGCTGGCCAGCGGAGCCATTGTCTGGTCCTAGCACTGGGGACACCATACTGGGGAATAGTCTCTTCTGATAAAACTTTGGCCACAGTTTGACTAGTCTCCCGCATTGTGGGAAAAGCCTCCACCCACCCAGAGAAGGCACCTACCCAAACAAACAAGTATTTAAATCCATACTTCCCTGGTTTTATCTCGGTGAAGTCTACTTCCCAACTCCGTCCCGGAGCCCCTCCCCTGGTCCTAGTGCCTGCATGCTGTAGCCCTCCTTTCTCTGATGTCATAGCCTGGCACCCGTTGCAGCGGTCGATAATTAGCTTAGGCTTCTTGGGTCTGTTCGCGGGGAATCGGAGCATAGCAGTCTCTAGCGGGGCAAGCATTTTCTTGCGTAACGAGGTGGGTGGCTAGTGATCGGTTCTTCAGAATGTGTCCCCTCCCAATAGCAGGCAAAGGTAGTCGATTACTGTTGTCCTGATACCAGCCTTGCTCGTAAGTCTGGGGTAGATGTTGTTTTTTGTATCCATTTCAAATCCTCCGAAGGAGTACTGGGGACTTTGGGGCAGCTCTGGTGCTTCAGGAGCAGGCAGAGGTCGGGCCACAGCTAAATTGGGGCTGCTGCCAGCTTACAGGGAACATCATCCGCTTCCGGTTTCCCCCGGCTTCCGGTGTTCTAGCAGACTGGGGCCGTACGTGGACTACGGCTACTGCCTTAGGTTTCCCGGCGGTCAGCAGTCGCTGCACCTCCTGCAGGTTCCGCAGTTCTTTTCCTTCTGCCGACCGAGAGCCTCTTTCTCGTATAGATTGCCCCATGCACATGCACCGTCCCGAATGCCTACCTGCTGTCCGGGTCCACTGTCACCTGCTTTCCCTCCGCCTCTCCAGAGCCTCTGCTAGGGGCGATCAGCTCTGCTTTTTGGGTGGAGGTTCCTGGGGCAAGGAGAACTCCAAACCACTATTCCGTCTTGGTCCACTACTGCTGCCCTGCCCGACGCACCCCGTTATCTGCAAAGCTACTTCCATCAGTGAACCATACCAAATCAGGAGTTGGGGGCTTACTGTCCCTTCATGTCCGGTGGGAGCTGTGCAACCTCGGAGAGGATTTCCCGGCAGTCGTGTACAGGAGGTTCCAGATCTGGGTGGGCAGGAGAGTTGCAGGATTAAGCACAGTGGGTTCTGCAAGGTGAATGGGAGTCAATCAACAGTCCCTGATAAAGAGTCAATCTGGAGTTAGTCATCCACCTCCCGAGGGCTGCCGCAGCACTCCCTCAATGGCATGAGGGGTGATCAATGTTAGATTTTGCCCAAAAAAGTTAATTTGTATGTGTCCCTGACCAAGAGGGCCACTGCTGCTATAATTCAGGCATGGGGGCCATCCAGCAGCTACAGGGTCCAGTCTCTTTGACAGATAAGCTACCGGTCGCTTCCAGGGCCCAAGTTGCTGAGATAATACTCCTTTTGCTATTTCTTTCTTTTTGTCCACGAAGACAAAGTGAAGCGGTTTGTGGGTCACTAGTAAGGACAGTGCAGGGAGCTTTAAGGAGGATCTCCTTGAGCCTCTCAAATACCAATTGACATTCTGCATCCATTCCACGTGGTCCTTTCTTTGGTAGCTTCATACAGGGCCGGGCTATCTCAGCATAGCCGATTATCAGACCCGGCAATATCCAGCTGTTTCTAAAAATTCTCTGACTCTTTCGGGGAGCTGGGAGTTGGAATCAGAAGAATGGTCTCCTTCATTGCCTCTGTCAGCCACCGAGTTCCGCACTTAGTTTATACCTAAATACGTTGCAGTCTTTTACAAATGTTGGCTTTCTTGGCACTGATTCTGTTGTCCCTAAGCTTCCCAGTTCTTTAACCTAGGTCACCGGTCGCACTCAGCACTCTGGCCTTGGGGCAGCCAATAATAAATCATCCGCGTTTTGCAACAGGAAATCTTTGGATGGTTCTGCCACTACTTGCGAAGAGGTTGCGGAGAAGTCCCTGCTTAGTGCCTCACATTAAACAGAGAGTGGGGAATTCTTGAATCCTGAGGGAAGCGGCGTCCATGTTAACTGTTTCCCTAAAATTTCAGGGAGTTCCCTGCCGCAAAGAGCAAAAATAGGGTTGGCTGCTGGGTGCCAGAGGCTATACAGAGAGAAAGCATCCTTTAGATCTAGGGTTGTGTACCAGCGGTGGGTAGGGAGCAATAAGCTAAGCAGGGGAGTGTAAGGGTTTGGCACGGTGGGATGGATATCAGCCACCTATCATTGACCTTTCGGAGGTCCTGGGCGGGCGGTAATCTTTCCCCCTCCCTTCTTCACTGGGAGGAGGGGGAAGTGTTCCAAAACCAGCGGCATGAGTCGCAGGATTCTGCCTCTAAGAGTCTTGTGAGGTGGGGATTGCTATTCCTTCCGTGCTTGAGTGGTCATGGGTAGCAACCTAACTGGTTGGGCCCCTGCCACCAGCTCGACTCACACAGGAGCCTGATGTATGGCAAACCCAATTCCTGATACCTCAGCCCAGGCCTGGGGGCACCTTTTTAACCCAATGTTCGACCTCTGGTCCCCATTTTCCCATATCCTCTTGATTGAATAATCGGTATTATCTTACCGCGGCAAGCGTCAAGAACATGCAAAGGGTAGCCTTCACCATCAATTACCTTAATTTCCCCAGTATCACAATGTCTATGAGCCCCTAATTTTTTTGTTAGTAGGTCACGTCCCACGCAAAGAACTTGGGAGCTATCTGGAACCAACAGAAACGGGAAGTGTGAGAGACCCACGGTGCCTCCCGAGGTCTACAGTTCTCTTGGTGATCCACGGATAAACATTTAGTCCCTGTAGCTCCACAGCGAAGACTGGGCTCATCTTTCCTGATAGTGGTTCTGTACCTTATTTAGGACTGAATATTGGGCTCCAGTGTCAGAAGCATCATACCTACAGGCCTCCCCCTCCACATAGATGGTTATTCAGAGACTTCGGGGAGGAGGCAGCCCTAACTCCCTACAGTCTTTTTCTCTCTGCACCAACAGAGAGGTCTAGCCTTTTTTCTGCATCACTGCTGTCTTTCAGCAGGATGACTCCTATACTTTCCACCACAGGGCACTCCTTCCTCAATGCCATTTCGGCAATATGCACCCCTGCTTTCTCTATCCAGCTTCTGGCGTGCCTACACATTCTTCCTTTTTCTTTTATATCCTTTACTTCTGCCAGAAAAGAGTCTAGCCATCTCTCACTGCTGCTTCCTTACTTTCTTTAGTCCTATATTCCCTACTTTTCTTCTGATCAGGTCCTCCACAGCTCCTCGGGGTTTCCCAGTATGGAAGGCTTTATCACTGCCGCACCTTTATTATATCCCAATGGTCATCTCTCCCAATCCTTCCTGCCTATACAACTTTTCCCTTATATCTGGAGTCGCCACTAGTTTTATGAAAGGACATTATTACAACGAGGCTTCAAGTTCTGCGCCGTCCCAAGGGTCAAGTGGAATTATACTGTCTATAAGCATCATGAAGGCGTTCAACAGAGCACAGACAGACTTCGTCTTTCCCTTGCACAATTGCCTGTACCTGTGCCAGATTGGTGGGGCGGCAAGCCGCTGCTGGCGGAACCAGCCATTGGCTGAGTCTGGCGATAGACACCGGGAACTCCCCACCTGCATCGTCCCGTAGTCCCAGTTTGGCCTGGCCAGAGGGAAAAAGAAGTATCGTCAATGGGTCGATCAGTGTGGTGGGTCTCTGCCATTCCTACCCAGAACATTCTTCGAGCTTCGTTGAGAATCCAGCTCCCACCTCTTCAGTGGTGAACGGGGTGCCCGCGGTCATCCCAGGTGGGGAATGGTATGCATGATTACGACTCAACAAGAGCTGTTAAACTTACTCTTGAGATTACCAGCAAAGGAGGGGTTGCGAGTTTTTCCAGAAATTGTACCCGTCACTGGATGAAAGGGGCCAATATTGATAAGCGTTTTCCCCTCCGGGCCGCCTAGTAAGCGAACAGGAAGAGAGAGGGGACTGAGGTCCTCTGAAGAGGAAGGCTCCTCATGACTCTCTCCTGAGCCTCTGCTTTGTCTACGAGAAGACCTGAGGGTTTTTGATCTGCCAGCAGGGCTGAGGCGAGGAAAGATGAATATCTGCCGGTCGGCTGGGATTGAGAATTACGGCGCTCTCTAGCCGCAGCCAGGCAGACTGGGTAGAGTCAATTCCTGCAGAAGCCACTGATAAACTTCTCTTTCAGGGAGGATGGGACGGCCTTTGGGGTCTGGCGGTCACGCATCACTCACCGCTGCCGAGGCGTTTCTAGGTGGTGGATCCTTTGGTCCTTGGGCGGTGGTCTTCTCTACTCCTCTGTCACCACCTTCATCATGGGAACCTGTGGGGAGAGGGTCAGTCGAGGGAGCCCAAAATTGCCCAGACCCACAGTCACAAGCTGATTTAAGCCACTGTGGGGTTGTCAATTAAGGTGTCCCTCCCAGATGAAAGAATATAAGGCAATGATCAGAAGGTGCCACATGCAGTGACTCAAACACCTTGTAATGACTGACTTGACCTGCAGGATGAGTCCCGTGAAAAGGACCCTTAGAGAGCCAACCGACTGAAGGAGGAGCCATTCTATAGAACACAAGAATATATTGTTTACCCTTAGGTAGGTTACCCTTAGAGTAAGAGTTAGAGTATTAGGATTTGAGGGCTCTTTGCTGCAATTCAGAAAAGTGGAATTCAGAAGGAGGAGATTTAAAGTCACCTTGTGCCTGTCCATGTTCCTGGAAGTCAAAGTATTATTATGGGGAGAGGAATAAAGGTTATCAAAGGCCCAATAGTAGACGGACACAAATACAGAGGAAAAGACAGCCACACACTTTCACCCCAGGACCGGTCCTTCCTTTCCACTTCTTTAACATTCACACACACACACACACACACACACACACACACACACACACACACACTCTTCTTTACTTGCTATAAGCCCAAGCGGTGTCCACTTAGACTGCCGGGGATGATTCTCAAGGGGCCGTCTCAGTAGTTGTTAACAATGGAGTCTCCAAAAGTTGGTTCCAAGAATCAGAAATTGCCTGAGCCCCAGATGAGGACCTCGTCCTCCCAGATGTGAGAACCCTGAATCTCCCAATGAGCCCAGAGGGAGAGCAGCCAACCTCTCCTACGCGGTCCCGGAACTTCTTATTCGTCTCTGCGGAGTCAACCCCCTTAGATTCTACCCCAGGCAGATTCTCAAAGGCAAGCCAACTCCTATCACGGTGTTGATTTTGTTTTGTGAGTACCACAGATACCGCGATACCGGGCGAGCCCCCAAAATGTTAGGGTCAAGAGTCGCAAGTTCTTCAAAGAATCCCACGAAACCAGCCAGTAATGCAAAGGCAGAGAGGAGTTTATTAAAGCCAGCTGAAAACAGGGTCAAGCTCTTGAAACACGCCCAGGCCAAGGCAAGGCCCGAGTAAGGAAAGCTTGATTATATAGGCATTACTTGCGTTATAATCCCCATGTACTTAAGTTCAGGAAAAGAAAGAAACATAACTCAAAGGAGAAACACAACTCCAAGTTGCACAGACCAAGTTATGTCTCTGGGATGTTCTAAATGTTAATGCGCCTGCACAACCGAGCAGTTCCCATAGATACAGCTGATAGGCTGCTTTGTTTTCTTTTAGATGTCCCAAGGCTGGCCAAAGAGTGATGCCGAGCCCTCATTGGCTCTCCACAGCAATATGGAAGCCCTTTGGCTTGTGAACCTGCCTGCTGCGTTTTTTTCTTCCCCTAACACCATCTGCTTTTTCTCTCTTTCTTTTTTTTTTTTGGGGGGTGAAATCACACCGGCGTGCTCAGAGGTTTTACTCCCTGGCTCTGCACTCAGGAATTACTCCCTGCCATTGCTCCAGGGGCCATAGGGATGTTGGAGATCGAACGAGGTTGGCTGCGTGCAAGGCAGCACTTCTACCCGCTAGCTGAAACAAAGCCCTTTTTTAATTGCTTTTTTTTAGGTCAAACCCTTTGGAGTTCTACTGGCATGAGACAGGGCATATGGAGCGATATTATTGAGGTGCCCGCTCTAGCAAAATAGATGATTAACGGGAAGATATCGCCATAGTGATAGTGATGGCCCTTTGGGGTCACACCAGCAATGCTCAGGTATTGTTTCTGGATCTGCAATCAGAATTTCTCCTGGCAGTGCCCAGAACCATATGGAGTTGCCAGGAGAATCGAATTATTGTTGGCCGAGTGCAAGGCAAATGCCCTTCCTGCTGGACAATCACTCCTGTCCCTACTCTTTTCACTCTTAAAGCCTTGCGTAAGCCACCAGGAGTGAAGTAATCCCTGAGGATAGCCAAGAGAAAGCTCTGATCAGTGCCCTAAACAAACAAAAAAAACAATAGCAAAACACAAGAGATGATGATGATGATGATGATGTTGTTGATGATGATGATGATGATAAAACTAGCCCTGCCCAAGGCCTGATCTGCTGGTGCAATGCTCCTGAAGCTGGCGCGGCGTTTCTCAGCTTCACTGCAGCGGCTGATCTGAGGCGCTGGCTGGTGTGCTGCTCCTGAAGCCTGCAGCCGCGCGTTTTCTCGGCTTCACTTTGGCGATCCTGAGAGCGCTGGCGTCTGCTCCTCCCTGCCAGGGCTACCGGCCCTGGTCTATTTTCTAACACAAAGTGAGGCGTTAGCTGAATGAACTGAACATGGAAGCCAGAATACTCTCTGCCACCATCTGGAGGCCGTCCCTGGTGTCATTCCAGAGGAACAGCTTAGGTGGAAAGAACGGCCAGCCGACTTTGCAAGATGTGGAAGTGTCAGATGCCAAGAGCTTCTGCTGCTTTGATGGAACATGATCAGGCTTGGAAAGAGCCTTTTTGCTTCTCGAAGTCAGCAACGGTGGCTTCACGCCTCAAAGCTAAATGTGTTTTCACTGACCAGGGACACACACTCACATGGCAGGGGCTCTCAGGGGACAGTCAATGATCACCCAGATCTACAGGCACAGAGATTTGATCACCCCCTTTTTCATACTCAAAAAGTTGTTAAATGGAGAGGAGGAAGGATTTGGAACT